>OY829914.1:166465985-166487971 GCA_963691935.1 Nephrotoma guestfalica
TTAGTTTTTATTTTCTATTTATTTATAAAAATATTATTTTATTTAACTTACAAATTCTAATCGATTTTGTGTACAGATAGTTTATCGATACACATACGAGTACATTTCCAAGTACCGTAACACATCGGATACATAATTGGACAGATTTTACGAGTATGATTATAAATTAAAATAAAGAAAACTTAAGTGGAAAAGTATAAAATAATTTTTAATATTTATTTATTATTCGAAATTTTGTAGCCACATATAAAAAATTTAAAACTTAATAAATACATCTTTCAACGATACATTTTACGACTTGATTGATTTACATTTTAATTTAAATTTTAATGTAAATATTTTCTATCCCAATGTTCGGTTTAATTGATGGTTATTCTACTTACCCGTAATATAATTTATGATAGTACCAAGATGAATTTCTCATTTGTTTTATGCGTAGTTAAAACAAAATATAAATCAAATTTTATCTTAAAATATTCCTTTAAATTTTTTTTTTATTTAATTAAAATTTATTGTTTTATACATTCATTTAATTATGGTTTAAATTAATAATAAAATTTATTATTTATTTGTTGAATAAATTACTTGATATATTGTATATATGTTTATGTATTACAGTATGTTAATGTACAAATATCGCATAAAATTAATTTAAAAAAAAACGATGTAAAATAAATAATTTAAAAAATGGCGACTACTAATTTAATATTTACATTTATTTATATAATCGAATAAAATATTGTATAAATAATTAATAAAGTTCTTTAAAATATGTTCCAGTTTCAAAAATCACATTATTTGTTTTTGTTTTATAAATTTCGGAATTAAAATTAAATTTTACAGTTATTTTTGTATGTAACATATTATTATTAATTTATGTACGACAATACGATTAATATTAATTTTATTATAAATAAATTCTTCGTTGATGTTTAATTTAATTATTAGTTTTATGTTAATTTATCTTATAATCTATTATAATTAATTAATTAATTTCTTAAACATATTTACTTAATATTATATAAATAAAATTAATTTGAGGTTTGTAATTAAAATAAGTTTGTTGAATTTTTAAATTTAATTTATATGTACAAAAATATTTGTAAAGTTTATTATTAATAATTTCATTCGTGGTTTCAAGAGATTTGAATTTATTTTATTTTTCTGGTGCTAGGTAGCGTAGTCGTCTATTAGGCTTCTCCTAATATATTTTGACGGTTGATTAATTGTTAATTGCTCTGTAATTAAATGGCTGAAAGTTGTGTTCTAGAAATAAAACAAATCGATAAGGATGTAATGTATCACAAATTTGAAACACTCTGAAAATTGTAACTGATAATTATTCTCATAACTGACCCGTTTATTTTGAAAGTGGTTTAAGTCCATTTATTTTTATATTGAGATTTTTAAGACAAAAATGACAAAATCATTGCAATTTTGATGATACCAGACTAAAATTGTTTATAAATAGGAAGAATTATTTATTGTTACCATTAACAATTTTTTTGTGAAATGGACTAGTGGTTTAATCAAAATAACCGGCGCAACTATGAGCATTGAAGTAACAAGTTCCAGACTATGATACTGCTTTAAAGAAATTGTGTAAACATATGATAGATATGTGCTCCATCATGCAAAATCCTAAGCAATTATTAATTTAGCAAATGAGTGAGTTTTCGTTTTCGGAGTAGTGTCGTTTTCGGTGATTTCCCGTTTTCGATGAATTGTCGTACTACAATTAAATATTACGAACTATGTTATCCAAAATTTAGAAATCAGCAATGACAAATATTAAAATGAAGAAAATGAGTAGCCAAGTATTTAACACAACACTTTGTAGTTGCAACTTTACGTTTAGGGTGGTTGTGGGTGATTCATAAAATACATTTTTCTTTATTTTCTTTATAGAAAACTAATTTTAAAATTTTTGCAATTATATTAGCCCAATTATTATTTAAAATGTACATAGAAAATATACGAAATATATGTTTGAGGCAATGGGGTAGATACTCGATCGTCTAGCAAGCAAGTAATTTGCTAGCCGAAATCTTGCATACTCAACCAATTTTACCAAGGAAATTTGAATTTCAAATTATATTTTTCATATTGCGGGTTCAAAAAATTAACAGCAAATTTTTGTGTTCTTGGACTTTGCAATTGCAAAAATAAACAAAAGTATTATGAAAAATATAATTTGAAATTCAAATTTCCTTGGTAAAATTGATTGAGTATCCAAGATTTCGGTTAGCAAATTGCTTGCTTGGTAGCCGATCGAGCATTTACCCCAATATACGGTATATTGAAGACATGTAGTTGATTAAATGATGATTAAAAGTTAAATTTCAGTTTATAGAATTCTTAATTAAGTTGGCTAATTTTTGGAAGTTTTCTGATTTGTTTTTTTCGTTTAAAAGTAAAAATTAGTTTGTTCTACTGTTGCGCAGAGAAAATTTTTATTTTTGCTGTTTACTTTATATTAAGTCTGAGAATTAATAAAGTGGTTTAATAAAGTGCTTACGACAGGGCCTAAAATATAACATGGAATCCAAAGCTGGTTGTAATTAAAATAATTTCTGTAAAGTATGGATATCAACAAAAAAAGGGGGTTGATAAATCTGAACTCAATTTGAATCTAGTAAACCTAAAAAGTAGAATAAATTGCTTCAGAAATGATGGTCAGAAAATAGGACGAAATATATGTGAAGCACTTGAAGAGTGATACACCTGATATTGAATCAGCTTTCTCCTTGCACGTACTCGCAAACAGTGCATTTGAGTGTATGATAAATGATATATTAAGCATGCCAAGGAAAAGAGTATCGTTACAAAGATGACTGTTTTATATCTGAAAGTAGTCAAAGTTATGGAAGCAGTGATGGTACAAATTGTTGGCAGGAATAGGGGCAGAATACATAAGAATACTTTTGATGGTGTCATTTATATTTTAATTCTACTGTTTCGGAGATCAAAACAAATACAAGACCTATAAAATACAATAATCAACTTGCAGCTAACAATAATCTGCTCACAATTAATTTATTATTTCATAATCTGAATCAGTGTCAAGGTTATTCATCAACTTTAAAAATATTTATTCGTACGATTTCAACGAATTTCTGATTACAAGCCTTAACAATAAAATAGATTCATTAGTACCTTTAAACCAACTATCACTGCAGTTGCTCTTTTCTGGTAATTCCCTGGGAGTACTGCGGAAAAAAGTTTGATGTAGTTATTTGTAAATTAGGAATAATTTTTACATGGCGGAATAATTTTTACATGGCGAAATTTGCAGGAAAAATTATTCCCAATTTCATTTTGATTACAAAAAATTACTACTAACTTTTTACCTATGTCAATAAAAAATAATTTAAATAGAAATTATATGAAAACTTTTTCCGGAATTACCAGAATAGGGCCACAGATTAGGAACTTTTACTCGAAACAGTTCCCAGTATCTCAAACAAAAGAACAACACCGATACCTTATATACTTCCTTTCCTAATTTACAATTATATAAGCGGCATATAAAATCTTCATCACAAACAATTAATACTAATATTGGTATCAACTTAAGATATACTTAAAACAACAGTGATGTTATTAATTTTTTCCGATTCAATTCTCGAACTTATCACAATTATTAGGGGTACAAATAAGTTTTGAAGTTTTTTTTATAAATTTGTAAAGCTTCAGAGAAATTGGTACTAAATATTTTATTCAAAGTATTGTCCATCGTTAGCTACGATTATTTCCTATCTTTCAGGCAGCATTCGGATATCCTGTCGAAAAAATGTCTCATGTTTTGAGGCGATCCATGAATCGACCCAGTTTATGGCTTCTTCGTAATCGACCAGAACAAGTGGTAATTGGAAGGAGCACTGTCTGGTGAATGCGGCGAGTGGGGTAAGACATCTCATTGAACCGCCTCTACAATTCCCTTGACGACTCTAGCAACATGTGGTCGAGCGTTGCCGTCCTGAAAGATCACTATGTCATGTCTTTTGGTATATTGCGGGCGTTCGAGATTCAATGCTCGGTTTAATTACATTAATTGTTGGTTATAACGTTCTCTAGTAATGGTTTCGTTTGACTGGAGTAGATCACGCCGAACCGATCCATCCAGATGCACAGCATTAGCTTCTTACCATGAATATTCGCTATGACGGTTAAAGTTGATGCATGGCTGGGCTTACCCCACGATTTTTGCACTTTGGGTTGTCGTAGTGAATCAACTTTTCGTCTCCCTTCACCATTTCGAAAAAAACCTTCCGATTGGAGCAGTTGTTCGCACGTGAAAAGCGGGATTCGACGTCTCTTGGCTTGAGTTAATACGCAACCCAATTTCCTTGTTTTTGCTCCATACCCATCGTCTTGAGCCGGTTTTGAATCGCTTGTTTAGTCATTCCCAATTCCAATGTTTCAACGAGCTCCTCTTGAGTTTTGCATGAATCTTTCTCCAACAACGCCTCCAACTCAGCGTCTTCGAACTTTACTGGTCATCCTTCCCGTTCTTTGACACTGGTGTCAAAATCGCAAGTTTGAAATTTGAGAAACCAGTATTCACATGTTTTTATAGCTGGAGCATGTTCCCAATATGTTTCACGCAGAAATCGATGACCATCAGCTGAAATTTTCTTCAAATTAGCGACTTATTGCAACGCAAGTAGAAACACGATTCAAATGTTTGACGAAAAGAAAAAAATCTATAGAAAATAATAATACGAGCGAGGCTGTATTTGATAATACTGCATACGATGAAGAAACGCAGTTGATAGCTACATTAGACGATTCGATATAACTGGGCTATTTGCTATGGCTGAAATACTAGTCCGGAAAGTCCGTGACAACTGAAAATTCATCAACATCAACTTCATCAAGCACATCACGAACACAAGAATAAGTTACATTTGAAGAAACAATTCAAAAATATTGTGGAAAGAGCCCGGCGCAATAATTTCTTGCCTAAGAGTTAATAAAAATAAAAATCAGAGAAATTAATTATTATCAAATTATTTTAAACGAAAGCATGCGAAGCGTAAGAAACAGCAAAAAATTGAACGGCACAACGAAAAAATAAAAATGTTAAATGAATTAGTAAAACTAAAAAATTTGAAATAATTCTGATTTATAATTGTAAACTTTATTTTATTAATTTAATAAATAGTTTATTAATTTTTTTCTTCAAATTGTTTATAGACATATATCACATCACCTGAAAAGCTCCCGCTCTGACACATAGATGCTGCTATAAATTTAAAACCCATGTAATTTTTAAATTCTACCATCCTTCAAACGATATGTGTCAACATTGAATTACATTCCGAGTTTACAAATTACAGTTGTTTTAGTGTCGCTACTTCTGTAAATTTCAAAACAATGAAATAAAAGAATTTCGTGTGTTGATTAAACACTGTTTTTGATGAGAAAAAACACCGCTGAATTTATGCGTGGTCGTACAACCACCAATGATGCACCACGATCTGGTCGCCCAAATGAGGCTGTGACTCCAAAAAACATAAAACGAACATTTGTCTATGAAAAAAACTGCTCTTTCACCATCTCACAAGACGATTGCAAGAGTGACAAAATTGCACAATGAATTGCTTCCACAACCACGGTGTTCGCCAGAGTTCGCCCCCAGCGATTATTACTTGTTTACAGACCTCAAAAAAGCTCCAGGGAAAGAGATTTGGCTGCAATGAAACTGAAGCTTATTTGAAGACAAAGGTAAATATTTCTACAAAAAAGGTATCAAAATGTTAGAGAGGCGTTGGACTGATTGTATCGCTCTAGAAGGAAATTTTGTTGATGAATTAATTGTCCCCAAAAACTTCCTTCAAAAATTATGTTTCTTTCTTAGACCGGGTACTTTTCAGGCGATGTGTATATAATAATTTCAGTTAATTATTTTGTTCATATAGAAATCGCATGTATGCGTTAAGTACAAAAAAAAAATCGAGGTTGCGAAGGGATTAATAAACGTGCAGCGAAACATAATAACTCGCTAAGGCATTGTGATTATATTTACTTTCAATGTAAATTCAAAATATTTTTAATATTTTTGTAGTGTGGTCACTACAGTCTGATAATACGACCAAATTTTTTGACTTAAATAATTCAACGTTCCATTAGGTCGAAACCAAACAATCGACATCTTAGGAACCTCATCTCGATTTGAAGATGCCAGAATAACCCAAAATTTAGTTTAATCACACTCTGTGTTACATTATTTCCAGATTTTATCAAGAATCATTTAGTAAATTGGAAAGTGTCCGTCAATAAAACCAAACGATATACTTTCATATCTACAGTATTATTAAGTCACAACCAGTATTGGTTGCAAAACCATAATCCTAGTGAACCTTTGAGCCAACCCCGGTATTTTTGGCGCCAAAAGAACTTCAAAGAAATCACCAGAAAAAATGTCACAGAAAGCAAGGAAACCAAAGCTAACTTCGAACTGGAATTGCATAACGAAATTCTTAAAAATGACATTAACTCAAGCACGATTGTAATATTTATTCCTAAGGTGGGAAAAAGCGATAGAATTAAAATTATGATCGAGCCAAATAGACTGTCAAGATCTGAATAAGCGTGCTAAAAATCGAAATCTAGTATCTAAATCTTTAGCCTTGACTGTCATGTCAGCTGCGGAGAGGAATCAATAATCTGAGGCATTTTTATTAAATCATCTACTAAGTTGCTTAATGATTATAAGAGGGCACAATGCGAAGTAATGTGCTTAAAACACATATATAGTTTTTTCAGATTAAATGAAACCTATTGCAAGCCTTTTGCAAATTAAAAGAAACTATTTGCAAATTAAGTGACACATTTTACAATTAGATGAAACTTTTTACTAAATTAAATTAAGTAATTTGCAAATAAATTGAAACCCATAGAATTTTATCCCTAAATTAAAATAAAGCAATTTTATTTAAATTAATATATTCAATAATGGGACATGTACTCCATTCCATACGAGATCCACCTACCTTCACCGATTTAAGGAAACAAATTAAAATCATTTTAACTATAGTTTTAACTTCCAAAATAAAGTTGGAGGCTTTAACAGAATTTATGCTCTGTAAATCGAATCGTAATCACATCGACAAGATTTTTGGTCTATTATAGAAACTAACAAATATAGAGCTTTGGATTTAATTTTGAGAACGCTTTTTCTATTGGATTTAACATCGGGGAGTAAGGCGAAAGAAACTGGATGTGATTTTGGGATGTTCCAATCAGCTCCTTTATTTCTGACGTTAAATGAATCTGGGAATTATTCATTATAAAATAATAATTGGCACCATCCAATTTTGAAATTAACTCTGACAGGAAACCACAAAACTTACTTCCATTGCATGTCGAATTTGATATTAGTTTATGATGGATACTACCTTGATCAGTTAAACCCGCTATAAGCGTGACATTTCTACCTCTTACTGAAGGGAGAATGATACGAGCCGGTACCTCGCATGCCTTCGACGCAAATGCAGGTTAAAACCAGATTCATCGATGAATATCAATTTTTCGCGGTTTTGTTGGAGCCCATGCTGAAATTTTCCAAACTATATTTTGAACAAAAAAAAACAAATTATGGTTAATTACTTGAAAACTGGGTGCCATGTTCTTTCCTCAAGGCTATTGTTCTTGGCAAATTCATAGACTCCATTTCCAGACTAGCCAATTTTAAGGTAATTCGAAGGTTACTTAGGCCTGGGTTTTTGAATGCTTAAGAGGCTCAGTGGTAAGTTTTGTTCTGCAAGCTTTTGTTGGATAATAGCCAACGTAAAAACCACGGTTGGTTTCAACTATCCGTTCAATTTTGGTTAATACATCTGCGGTTAGTTTTGTCGGTCGATTCCCTCCTTTATTTTTAAATAATAATTCGCACTCATTTTGTCTGTAACGATGAAGCACTGTTTTAGCCGAGTTAATATTTAGTCTGGCGATATTTGCCGCATTTTTAACTGTCTCCCCACCTTCAAACAGTTTTATTAAAAGATATTTTTTTTCAAGAGATATCTTTTGGTAATTTACGGTTCGTCGGTTGTTTCTTGGTTGAGGTTCTTAAGGGTGGTTTATTATTGTAATAAAAATATTTTTCCATATTATAGATGATATTTATATTATGTATAAAGTTACATTACCTAATGAACTATTAGATTCAGACGAACTCATTTTAATAACAGTAAACGCTCGATTTAACGGACTAATTGGGGGGTCCGTTAAATCCGAATGTCCGTTAAATCCGAATGTTTTTTAATTTAATCGATTCGATCGAATTTAATCTGGGAAAGTCAGGCTTTTCTTAGCCGATTATGTTGGGATTGTTTATACTGGATGGAAATGGGATTCTTAATTGATTTTGGGAAGAAGTTCTGGAATATGGCCACCTGGGACGGAACTCAGCCATTTCTTAACCGATTATTATCGGATTGGGTTTGTTGGATGGAAATGGGATTCTTAAACGATTTTTGGAAGGAATTCTGAAATAAGGCCACTAGGGACAGAACCCGATCAATTCTTAACAGATTATGATGGGATTGGGTATGCTAAATGGAAATGGGATTCTTAATTCATTTTGGGATGAGGTTCTGAAATATGGCCATCTGGGATGGAACTCAGACATTTCTTAACCGATTAGGAGAAGAAGTTCTGAAATTAGACTACATGGAACGGAACGCGACAGACAATGATGGGATTTTGTTTGTTGGATGGAACTGAGATTCAAAAACAGGTTTTGGAAGAACTTCTGAAATACGGCCATCTGGAACTTAGGCACTTCTTAGCCAGAAGTTACGGAATATGACAAACTAGGAAAGAAATTGGGTATTGTGGGTGAAATGAGATTACTAAATAATTTTTGGAAAAAGTTCTGGAATATGGCCATATGAATTAAGTTCTTGTATTGCTAGTACCTCTCAAATGTGTAAAATTCCGCTTGGTTCGAAAGGTTCTGAAGATTTCATGATCTTAGAAGGCATCATATTCCATGTCCCCGTGAACAGTTTTCGAGGTCGTTGTTGATAAGAATACTATAAATTTATCGGAGCCCCTTGTGTAGGGTTCATAACGCAATTTTATGTGAGAGTATAAAGTTGGCCTGCCGCTCAACCTACCAATTCCATGAGTGGTGGGTGTTCGAGTGGTTACGTAATGGTGATATATGTTCAGCATTACCAGAAACTTGTTAGCATTACGAGCCGCTTGCTTCAAGAAAAATGCCTGCTTAATACCAAGTTTCGTGGCCATATTCCAGAATTCCTTAAAAAAGTCATTTAAGAATCTCATTTCCATCCAACATACGCAATCCGGTCATAATCGGTTAAAAATGGCTGAGTTCCGCCCCAGGTGGACATATTCAAGAACTTCTTCCCAAAATCATTTAAGAATCCCATTCCCATCCAACATACCCAATCCCATCATAATCGGTTAAGAAATGGCTGAGTTCCGTCCCAGGTGGCTATATTCCAGAACTTCTTCCCAACATCATTTAAAAACTCCACGCCCATCCAACCTACCCAATCCCATCATACTCGGTTAAGAAATGGCCGAGTTCCGCCCCAGGTGTCCATATTCCAAAACTTCTTCCAAAAATCATTTAAGAATCACATTTCCATCCAACATACTCAATCCGATCGTAATCGGTTAAGAAATGGCTGAGTTCAGCTCCAGGTGGCCATATTCCAGAACTTCTTCCAAAAATCTTTTAAGAATCCCATTTCCATCCAACATATCCAATCCGATCATAATCGGTTAAGAAATGGCTGAGTTCCGTCCCACGTAGCTACATTCCACAACTTCTTTCCAAAATCATTTAAGAATCCCATTTACATCCAGCATACCCAATCCGATCATAACCGTTTAGCAAATGGCTGAGTTCCGTCCCAGGTGGCCATATTCCAGAACTTCTTCCGAAAATCAATAAGAATCCCATTTCCATCCTACATACTCAATCCCATCATAATATGTTAAGAAATTGCTGAGTTCCGTCCCAGGTGGCTATATTTCAGAATTCCTTCCCAAAATCATTTAAGAATCCGATTTACATCCAACATACTCAATTCGATTATAATCAGTTAAAAATTGATCGAGCCGCCACATTCCAGAATTTCTTTCCAAAATCGATTATGGAGCACATTTCCATCCAGAATACCCAATCCCATCATAACCGGTGAAGAAATGACTGAGTTCCGTCCCAGATGGCCACATTCCAGAATTTCTTCCAAAAATCATTTAAGAATCCCATTTCCATCCAACATATGGAACCAAAAAATGGAAAATAAAAAATTGTCTGTTAAATCGAGTGTCTGTTAAATCGAGGTCCGTTAAATCGAGCGTCCGTTAAATCGTGGTCCGTTAAATCGAGCGGTTACTGAACATTTAATTATGACTGATGAACATGAAACAAATGACAAAATGAAATTCTTGAATTTTACTGTGCATCATGAATACGTGTTGAAATGAATAATATGTGAATGTAGCACCATTATAAAATTAAAACTGATGATATTTTCTAATTTAAAGGACAATTTTATGGGTTTCAATTTATTTGCAAATTGTTTCATTTCATTTAGTAAAGTTTCACTCTGATTGCAAAATGTTTCACTTAATTTGCAAACTAATTTCGTTTAATTTGCAAAAGGTTGCATTTAATTTGCAAAAGGTTTCATTTAAACTGAAAAACCTATATTTTAGCTGGATAAAAGGGAAATCGTGACACCGGTTCAAATCTAAATTGCAAAGCTATGGAACCCTCCATAGCTAAAAAAATTCCCTCTTCCTTTATTTTTTCTATGGGAAATCGTTTATGTAAAATAAAAAATGGGACAAAGGCGACCACTTTGAAGGGCTTTTTCATAGTAGACTAGTCGGTAGAGCCACAACGCAAGACGGACCACTGGAAGAGTGCGATTTTAGATAAATATTCTTCCACTCCAACATAACGGAACTAACAAAGAGTGTGGTTTGAATACAAACACACAAAACTTAGTTGTTCTATTTCACAAAAACGCTTTTGGGAATAGATGGGAATTGGAGGCTCAAATTGTATCTCAATTAAATCATATCTTATCAGTAAAATACTGTTAACTTTGATTGCATTCTCCATAACAATATTTCATAGTTTAAACTTGACACTTCAATAACTTACCAAGTATGAAAACACTTCAAATCTACCGCCTTTAAAAGCATTTACACATAAATGAAGCATAAAATCACAAATAAAATATATTCCTGGGACTTAACTACAATGTCACACCTATTTTGATCCATTTCACAAAAATAATGTTATCAACTGGTTACACATCCGCAATTTCTAAACAAAATCCATAAAATGGGTATCACCAGTTTGATTTAAATATTATCCGCGATTACTGATTTCCAATTTATACACTCTAAATCTATACCAAATGCGAATTTATTTCCACCCAGCATTCCACTACTCAGGGACTCTTCAAATAGTGGTGCACTGGATTGAAAATGGAATGAATCTACATAAAATATTCTGTACCAAAAATTCTGTTCAGTTTTCCATCATATGAATCGGAATAATACTGCACTGATTTTATTATTGACGAACAACATGTAAATTTTATTAGTTTTATTATTGTACGCTGTTATTGTTCCCGTTATTTATTTAGTAATTTCGTCGTATATGTACATATGTACGTAAAACTATGTATATAAATCGAATATAAATACAACAACACGAGTAAATCGATGGATATGAAAATGTTTTGACGTGATGTTGATGGGTTTATTGTACTTGAAATGATGAAATATTATCATCATTCACACAGAGTATTCGTTTGAATAAATTTAACTTTGGCATGAAAAAAACACATACTCGTTCGCGTGTAACAACAAACAAAAACCTCCAGTGTATAATAATGAATCCACTCACTATACATATATTCGAGTACATATGCTGTCAAAGCTACCAGATCATTATTATACAGTTTTGCGCATTTCGTATATATACACAACAATTATTATTAATTCGGTGGAGGGATTTACATATAATCCGGTTTCCCGATTTTCTATTCATTTTCAATTTTTCTTCTGTATACGCGGATTTATATATGGATTTCGATTTATTTATTTTTTATTTCGTGTTTGAATTTCGATTGATCATCCAAAATAACAAACAAAAATTGTTTGTTAAGAACAAATTAAATATTTATGTTATTTGGAAAAATTTGGAGTGGAAACTTAAAATATTTTACATATTTATACTTTTGCATAACTAAGGCCGCGAGAGAAAATCTAGGTATTATCGGTAACAATACGATAATTGTTTGTGTAGAAAATAGGTATTATTAGAATGGTACAGGGAGGATGATTATAACGGGTTATCCAATTCGAGGTTGAGAAAGTAGAAATCTGTATACCGACATCTGTCAAAGATAAACGTCAAGTACGCTATCATTAATTTAGTTGACATTCTGCCATTTAAGAATATGGAGCATTTAACAATCGACCAACGCGTTAAAATTATTAAATCTTATTATAAAAATAGTGATTCTGCCGTATCCACATTTCGCGCTTTACGAGCAGATTATGGTCGTCATAATCGTCCTACAAAGCAAACCATATTGAATACAGTGAATAAATTTGAACAAACTGGATCTGTTACTGATATTGTAAGGTCTGTGCATCATCGAAACATTCGCAATGCTGAAAATATCGCTTCTGTAGCTGAAAGTGTGGAAGAAGATCCAAATTTGTCAATTCCTCGTCGAGCTCAACATTTAGGCCTATCTTATGGCTCATTATGGCGCATTTTGCATCTGGATTTGCATCTTCATCCGTATAAAGTCCATTTGACACAAGAGCTAAAGCCTGCTGACCATGGACAACGAAGAACATACGCAAATTGGGTGTTAGAAAAACAGGCCGTCGATGCTGATTTTTCGAACAAAATTTTCTTCAGTGATGAAGCTCATTTTTCGCTTGGTGGATACGTTAATAAGCAAAACTGTAGAATTTGGGGCTCAGAAAATCCACAATTGATTGTAGAGAAGCCATTACACCCGGAAAAAGTCACTGTTTGGTGCGCATTGTGGTCTGGTGGTGTGATTGGGCCGTATATTTTTGAGAACAACCATGGACGAACCGGTACCGTCAATTCTGAGCGCTATGGCCGCATGTTAACCGATTATTTTTTTACGAAAATCGAAGATTATGATCTTGACGATATGTGGTTCCAGCAGGATGGAGCAACCAGTCACGTAACACGAGCAAATCGAGATCTTTTGCAAGAGAAATTTCCTGGACGTTTGATTTCGCGATTGGCTGATGTCAATTGGCCTCCAAGATCCTGTGATTTAACGCCTTTGGATTTCTTTTTGTGGGGCTACGCGAAAGATCGTGTTTACGCAAACAATCCTCAAACTCTTGACGAATTGAAAACTAATATTCGTAAGGTAATGGCCGAGATACCACCCGAAATGTGCCTAAAAGTCATTGAAAATTACCGCAAAAGAATCAAGGCCTGTAAGAAGTCCCGTGGAGGACATTTGAATGATACCTTGTTTAACTAAAAATGGCAAGGATCAATCTGTAAAATGAAATAAAAATTACAATACATTCCGAATATTTTGTGTGTTTTTTTTAAGTTTACTTTATCAAGCTTGAATTGGATAACGTATATTTGCTGAAACTACAAACGTTTCTTGCTTAGACCTACGAACTAATTCTTAAACCTGTGTGAAAAAAAAACCTTTTAATCAAATGTATTATGTATGAGGTATATATGTACTCAAATATACCCAGATACACAGAAATCTAAATTAACTTTCTGATAATTAAATTTCTTACATTTTTTCCGTAAATATTTGTATTGACAGTAACTATTCGCATTATTCGAGTTATGGTTGTTCGAAATAATATAATATGCGCCAATCAATAAATCTAAGAGGTCGGTACTCTAATATCGAGTATTTTCTCCACAAGCTTTGATCATATCTAGCATTATTTTTGGTATACTGTACATCAGGTTTGCAATGTACTCCTGAGGTATCGTTTCCCATTCATATATTCCTGCAGAGCCGTTTGAAGATCATTTAAGGTTTCTGGAACGATTTCTATTTGACTTAAACGACGCCCCAGCATATTCCACACGTGCTCAATTGGATTAAGATCAGAACTGCGAGTGGGCCAAACAATTCGATCATTACCCACCACAGCCAAATAATTATTGACAACGTTTGCAACATGGGTCTGGCGTTGTCATGCGTTAATAATGCACACTTGATGTCCGGAATTTTTTGACGAGCAGTGTACTATTTATGATAGACTAAAAATAAAAGCGAAATTTAGTCAGTTGCCCCGATAGTAATAAGCTCTTTATGTTCAAAAATGTTTATTATGTATTGTTTTGCAAAACTGAGTGAACTCCGAACTAGTCTAGGCACAAATAATCAAAGACGCGGTTCGATACTAACTTTAGCTCTTAAACCATGGCATTATTTGAATTTCACTTAGATTTTATGAGTGTAGTTTATTTTGGGTGTACATACTGTATACACTTTAATAATCACTTTAATTATCAACAGGTTTACAAAGAAGCATGGAAAATAAGTTTTTCTTTGCTTTCGGCCAATATCACAATTTGTTGAAATAATCGAATCTCCAAACTTTTCTCGCAATAATTTATAGATTTATTTATTTATTATAGATTTATTTATTGATAGATTGACATAACAATTTTAGTAGAGGAAAAGCACATATGGAAGCATAATAAATGAACATCAACAAAAAAATACTTCCATTAGGCATAAAAACCTCTGATTTTTTCAAAAAACAAATCCACTCCATGCTAATACCCTCCATGTTGAGCTCAAGCTCATTTGTTACGGAAGATACTGCAAGAAGTGAATGCTTACAAACTACGTACAAAAACAATATAAATAAATATAAAAATATTATTATACAAATGTATTGTAATTCAAGCGCACCACGCTAAATAACTCGTTTTAAAAGACCTAAGCGACGCCAATCTCTTAATTCAATTGTTGCACTTGCTGTGTGGCACGTAGCCCCGTCTTGTTGGAATCAAATATTGTCAAGATCAACTTCTTCCAATTTTGGCCATAAAAAGTTGGTTATCATCGATCTATACCGATCTCCATTGACAGTAACGGTGTTACCAGCTTCATTTCGAAAAAAATACGGACCAATGATTCCACCAGACCAAAAACCACACCAAACTGTCAATTTAGGTAAATGTAATGGTCTTTCATGAATAATTTGTGGATTTTCTTCGCACCAGAATCGACAGTTTTGTTTATTTACCGCACCACTCAGAAGAAACTGAGCCTCATCGGAGAAGATGATTTTCTTAAAAATCGTTATCGTTTTCATGTTGTTTCAAGGCAAAATCAGCAAATTCACGACGTTTACGGTGGTCCAATGGCTTCAGTTCTTGAGTGAGAGCAATTTTATACGGATGCAAACCCAAATCCTTTCTCAAAATCCGCCAGGTTGCGGTTTGAAACAGTGCCATTCTTGAGAGCGTCTTGGAATCGACAAATTGCGGCCTTCAGCAACACTTGCCTAAACGGCAGCAATATTTGCATTACTTCGAGCGAATCTTTGTCTTATTGGCACTTCAACATTATGTAAAGAAAATGTACGCTCAAAATTTTCAGTAATTCGACGAATAGCGAGCACACTTGGACGATTATTACGACTATAAAATGGCAAAAGCGCACGAAAAGTTGCAATTGGAGAACGATTATTTTGATAATAAAACTGAATAATTTGTAAACGTTGTTCTTGCGTATATCTCACCATGATGAAATTGTAAACATTACTGAATACACTGAAATAAAAAATGACAGATAATGACATATTACAAATGGTTGAAACGTCACTTAAAAATCATATCATTCCTATTGGAAAACCCTATATTTGTAAGAATCGAATGATGAAAATCAATCGATAGTATACGTAACAGTGTAAGTAGACAATACTATAAGATCTATTTCAATAAAAGATCTTCAACTTAAACAGACATTTTTCTTATTAGATTTATCTGATTTCATAGGAAAATATAGAAATAGACTAAACAACCGCTTTTACATTACATGACCAATTGCCAAACTTAATAAAACCAACATAAGGCTGAAAACAGATGTGCTTAATTAGCCGTACATCCAAAGTAGAATACACTAGTATTTATGAAATGAGTGACATGTATTCTGCATAACATGCATAATTATGCAAGTTGTTCCTATTTCTAAATTTGATGCGCAACGCCCGCGAAAAAAACAGAAGATGATTTAAGTAGAATATGTTTATTCTCGAAGGCATCTGTGTCTTATTGATGAAGATATTAAATATTTTATCTTTTTCGTTAGAATGATAGTATCGGGATTCAAATTCCTTTAGGTATCTTTGAAATATTCTTCTGCTGGTTCCATGTTAATCTTTTACCCTATTTTTGGAATGGAACCACATGTATTCTATATTCTGTGTATGACCAGACAGATCTTCTGGAATTTGTTTGCCACACATTATTTTATGCCCCCCAATACTTCAAATTACTCCGTATATTATGCTTTAATTTATTAGATTAATAGATTATGTTAATATACGTTCTAATATACGTTCATTTGTACTACAGAACCACTGGAAATTTCGCTCGCATGCATAAGGCTGACTGCAATACGTTTAGTATAACTCAAGCAGATGAGGAATCAATATCACACTCAACGGAGTACGATGTTGGCACAGAAGCATCAGTATCAAATGAATCCTATCTCTTCGACTCTCAAAATGCGGCCAGCTGTAGAAGATCATCGAGAGTTAATTAAAAAATCAAATTTACCTAGCTTAATAAGCACCAAGCTTATTAAAATAGTGAAAACTGCATCTGTCAAACCTGTTGAAACACCAAAATCAACTCTGCATCTTTTTTTATATTGCGCAGCAAGTAGATAATGTGAGGCTGTCAATATCAATTCAATTCAAAATTCAACTTTATAATAATTCTTAGTCTCAAATATGAAATCAATTTTATATCAATTGTCATTGAGTTTATATTTATAGCTAGCTAACTTTACAACTATCTATAGCTAACATCTAGTTTTCTAAATTTCAAGAAATTTCTGTGAAACTATTTTTTATTTTGAAAAAATAAGTTCACAAATAAAAAAACAAATTGTTAATAAAATAATTGTATTAAAAATTAATTCTGTGTAAAGTTTGTATTTAAATAATAAGGATAGTCTACCTAAAGACTATCATGGGTATAAAAAACATCTTAACGCCCATATTGGTGACCCCGACGTGATCACGGATCACACATCGCACGTTGCAACAACAATTGGTATGCTGATCTAATGCAATACCCATCACTATACTAGCCACTGTCACCACGCTAATGTATATATATCCAGCCGCAAACGCCTACATACCCAGTATTGTCTACCACATCAAATAACTCATTTTCATCCGTAGCAGTATAGTAAATACAAGGCAGTTTTATTGTTCATCAAAATCCAACGGATGCAAATTCTATTACCAAACATAGCAAGACAAAGCTGTCCATCGCATTTAAATTACTTAAAAGTACGACGAATTGATCGTCTCCACATATCCTGGTTTAATTTGGTTCCAGTCCAGAATTCAGTAGACGATTAATCGACCACACTGGCAGTTACTAGGGTAAGTTACCAATGTTATGTTTAAATTAAATTACTTATACGTAACGTTTAGTTCTGATATTTCAAAAATATATAAAAAAAAACAATGAAGGGCAAACAATTTTATAACATTTGCCTTGTTAATTTTATGTGAGTAAATCACAAAATTAATTCAATTTTGTTTATTTCATAGTTAGTAGTAGTGGTAGTAGTGCCATAGTTGATTTGGCTGTTATATGGTTCTATCTGGCTTTATCAGGTTCTGGCTGGTTTTATCAGGTTCTGGCTGGTTTTATCAGGTTCTGGCTGGATTTATAAGGATCCGGCTGTAAAAGCGCATAGTACCACAATGATGCACAATGTTTCTAGATTTATTAGGTTCCGGCTGAAAAACTATATAGTGTACAATGATGCACAATGCATCGTGCTACTTGTGCCATAATTGATTTGGCTGTAAAGGGTATAGTTCCAGCTGAATTTGTAAGGTTTTTTCTCGTAAAAACGTATGTTTCTGGATTTATGAGGTTCCGGTTTGACAATTATGTAGTGCACAATGATGTAAAATGTGTCGTGCTACTTGCGTCATAGTTTATTTTGCTGTTATATGGTTCTAGCTGGCTTTTTCAGGTTCTGGCTGAAATTATAAGGTTCCGGCTGAAAAAGCACATAAATGCACCGTGCTACTTATGTCATAGTTTGTTTGGCTATAGAGGGTGTGATTCCGGCTGAGTTTGTAAGTTTTTTTTCAAATTGCTGGTGCACAATGATGCTCGTGCTACTTGTGCCATACTTGTTTGGTTTCGGCTGATATAGTTCCGGTTGGCGTGACGAACACACATAATGGTATAATGTAACCTTTCAAATAAAAAAAAATTTAGTCTCACTAAAAATTATTATGTGTTTTTTTAAATTTTTAAATTGTATCATTCCTATTGGAAACCCCTTTATAAAGAAATACACAACTTGATCTTTTCAAAATAAAGGAAACAAAGATGGCGATATAAAATGAAGTGTCAAATTGTAAATGGAAATAACTGAACGTAGTGAAACAAAACTGCGTATATGTCGAATCGAATTTCCAATGAACAGTCGTTGACAAAATAAAAATTGCTCGTTATTAAAAATGAAGTCATTGGGAAAAAAGCCGCACCTCAGGAAAAAATCGATTATAAATCTCATATAGTTACACTCTTGTCCTTTTGACAAAAGTTACATCAGCAGAATGATAAACCATAGTTCAATTTGATATTCTCGGTGTACTGATGTCATTTTTACTCAAATTTGGATAGTCATTCCCAAAGATTGTGTCTGGCTAGTATCCGTAGTTGGCCATTGAGTCACCTAACCAGAACCACCTAGTGCTAATAATGCACGAATTCTAGTTTATTGCTACGGATTTTGATATTCTAGGTAAGTTGTTGTCATTTTTACTCAAATTTGGCTGGCTAGTACATGAAGTTGTCATTAAGTCACCTAACGAAAGCCATCTCGTGCTAATAATTCACGACTTCGGGTTTATTGCAACGAATTTCCATATTCTCGGTGTACTGATGTCATTTTTACTCAAATTTGGATGGCCAATATCGGCCATTCCCAGAGATCGTGATTGCGGTCTAGCTAGTACATGAAGTTAGTTATTGAGTTACCTAACCAAAACCAGCTAGTGCTAATAATGCACGACTCCGGGTTTATAGTTTACAGATTTTGATATTCTCGCTGTATACTGATGTCATTTTTACTCAAATTTGGATGGCCATTATCGGCCATTCCCAGAGATCGTGATTCAGGCCTGGCTAGTACACGAAGTTGGTAATTGAGTCACCTAACTAAAACTACCTAGTTCTTCTAGTGCAGGACTTCGAATATTTTGCTACGAATTTTGATATTGTAGGTGTATTGATGTCATTTTTACTCAAATTTAGATGGCGAATATTAGCTATTTCCGAAGTGTGTTATTCAAGTCTGTGTCGCCTATCAGTAGTCAGAAGAATTTTTAGTTTTTTTATACTAAACTTTGGTGGCCATATCTGGGTATTGTGATTCAATTCTAGCTAATTCGTGAAATAGTTGATTAAGCATCTACCTAAACCAATTTAAAATGACATTTTTATTTGCTTCTAAAAGTAGAAAATTCTTAAGTTGATTCGGTATATTTTTAAATCACTGGAAAAATCTCTGGACATTTTGTTAATTCATATGAAACTCAAAAAATTCTTATTAGCAATTAGTGGACATAAATGGTTTGAGTTCAGTATATTTGGTTTGCATCTTGACTGTGTTAGTACAAACTTTTGGTTGACAATTTTTTTTTATGTTACTATGATATTTTTTTCTTCGAGATTTATCAATTAAAATTTGTATTTTTACTTTAGTTATAAGTTACAACTTTTTTTTTGCCATTTTAATTAAGACAATTTGCTATACGTCTAATAAATATACTGATAAAATTTGCTCGATTTCGTTAAACTTATCTTGATGTGATTGTTTTTTAAATATCGTCAATTCAATGAATAGATATATGTCTATCTCTTGTTTCTATCTCACTTTTATTTTATTTAAATGTTTTGAATTACAATTATGTACAAACATTTTAAATTATTTAAAAACGTGTTCTATTTAGTTACTGAATTTTACTTTTCATTGACAATTTCACAAATTAAAAATCCTAACAGTGTACTCCACACAACTACGAGAGGAAGGCTTTAAAATTTCAATTGGAATTAGCAATCGAATTGTATACGAATATGATTTTAATCTATGTAAAAATATATGAAATATTTCACAGGCCCCCTCTACAACCCAGATGGGTGTTGACGAGTAGTAATCATGAAAATTTTCAACCTCGAAATTTTAGCAGGTCTATCATTCGCTGTATCGCCGAAATCAAAAAAGTGGTTTTAAAAATCTCTGTATGTGTATGGGTATGTGATCTGTGCAGACTAAAATTTTGTAGATTTTCTACAGCCCAGGCGAAACGACTGATCGGCATATGGATCTTAATACTTAAGTTTTTACCATAAATTTGGAGGTAAAAGTGATATTGGCCGAAATCGGTCCATGGGAAGTGGGTGGAGCTGTCTTAGAAGCTTTTTTGCTTTTTGCAAATATTTTAGAAAGTTTATAGAAGTTACGAGAAAACAAAATGAAATGGCGAATTTTGATAATACAAAACTTCATTTTACCAAAATTTGGCATCTCTACAGAATATGCAGATTGACTATTCGGAATAAACCTTCATAGTTAAGCTTTTTCTGTAAATTGGACGATCCTTACGAAATTTGTTGGACATTTTTGTAGCGGAAATGGCAGCTTTCATATTAGCTTTTTAATTTTTTGCAATGTGGAAATGTATAGCAAGGATTGACCTAGTTTTCAGAAATTTAAGCAGGATAATAGTTTTTGATTAAACAAGACAGTTTTTACCGGTAAAGGTCGGGTAAGTTTAATTTTTCACTTATAAATCAAGTGTATTGTATTCGAGATCTATGTTTACATTCGTGGTAAAAGAAGGTCGGGTGTTGGCCACAACATATCCCTAGAAATTCTGACGGTTATGAAAATGCGAAATTTATCCACACAAACATAAAACGTGGCACTTTAATTTTTGTGCAATTCATCGACCGATCCTTTCTTTCTTTTATTTACAACTATAGAGATGAGGGAACACATAAAACGATCTGTTAGCAAAAACTAGGGAGGTCAATAAAATGATTGTTGTGTTGAATCCTGATATGCGAATTAGGCACAATGATAATAAAAGAAAATCAGATATTGACCACAACATATACACACCAATTTTATTTATATATGTTGATGGATAAGTTAACCAAGTAATTTTAGCTAGTTGTTACTTTTCTTAGTTAAATGCAATGGTAAATTGCAATTGCAATGGTAAAACAGTAAAACGAACTGACACGATCTCGAAAGTACTTGAACCTTGGCAAATAAGTACTTTGTATCTTATCTAAAACGTTACACATTGCTGGCATTCACAATATTAATTTAGTTGTGGCGGTTAGTCCACGCACCATCAGAAGTACGTTCTTAATCTTAACCCTAGATATAACTTCTGCAAATATTTATTATATTTTAAAAAACTCGACTAAATTAAAAGTTGGATAAACGTTGTACTCGTATATATTCCGTCAATGTAACTGTAAAGGAGTCTTTATATACGAAACTTTGTTAGTTTACAATTTTATCTAAATTATGGGATAAAAGAACTGTGTTCAGCTTTGTTATTTTATCTTTAAACAGATTTTTTTGTTTGTCAAAAATGTAGAAATTTACAGTATTTAACGTAATGGAAATCAAAATGGGTTTGAT
>OY829914.1:166488171-166533459 GCA_963691935.1 Nephrotoma guestfalica
TATATATATATATATATATATATATATATATATATATATATATATATATATATATATATATATATATATATATATATATATATATATATATATATATATATATATATATATATATATATAATATATATATATATATATATATATATATATATATATATATATATATATATATATATATATATATATATATATATATATATATATATATATATATATATATATATATATATATATATATATATATATATATATATATATATATATATATATATATATATATATATATATATATATATATATATATATATATATATATATATAAGATACATTTCTATAGGGAGATATTTTACCGTTATTTTAATGTTCGTGGTGGGTGCAGTGTGGTGGTACGAAGATGCTGTTGTTTCATTTCATTATCTCAATGACTTCTTCCCTTGTGTGTGCGCTCTGGAACACCATTTATGGCAAATGTGTATAACAAAATGTAATTATTTGTCAAATTATAATTTGGAATTAAATAAAATAATTTTATAAGATTTTCACTTTCTTTTTATGTTACTTTTTATGGTATTGTACTCTTTATAAAAATTAATGAGGTGTTGAGTATAACGATGGTGTATGCACTACCTACCTATCTTGGGTACACATTATGAAAATTTTAAAGTGAGTATGAATACAATTATATCCATGACCTTGAAAATGCTTATTCTAAATGTTCTGTATTTTGGAAAACCAGCTTTGGTGAATGACGACCCATCTTAGAATTAATATTTATTTTAGTTCTCCTACCATATCACAAATTACACACCGAAAAAATGCTTTCTAATTACATTTTATACAAAACATTGTTAGACCATGCTAATTACTAAAATTAAAAAGGGAGAAAGGATTTAAAAATTGGTAGCTATTTAATACTGGATAATGGGGCTTAACCATAAATTATAAGTTTGTTATTAATGGATTTTTTTCGATTAAGCACATTTCAACCGTTATAATCCTCGGTTTTAAGATGATAAATATTAACACTAAGCTGCTTCTCTCGCAGATTGATTTATTGGGGTAACATGTAATAGATAGAGGTTATTAAGATTAAATAAGGTAAACATTTCTTTTTATTTTGAGATTGACCCTACAATCAGAACTGTACCTATTATCCAGAAAATCATCAAATCGGTTGAACGCAAAGATAACAGATCAGATTAAAAATTGAATTTGATGATTTAGGTTTTAACTTTCGACAATTATTTCTAGTGGAAGTCTTTAGCGAATAATTGTGAAATTTCAAAACCAAAACTGAAGTGTGTGTAAACTAACATTAAAATAAACTCAAATATGAAAAAGTTATGCTACATGTATATGGGCATCTGGCGTGATATGGGCATCAAAGGCAGCGGCGGTATTTTAATTTGTATGAGTTAAAATTAAAATAGAACAAAAAAAAACATTTTGAATATCAGTGAAACTACATAGCTTTATTGGATAGATAATTTTATGCCATTAATGCTTGAATATGATTTCGGTCATGTGGCCACCGCGGCTGGCGTGTACATGGCGTAATCTGGAGGTTCAATTTTCGATCACTCTTCTGAAATTGCGGCCGAATTTTACGAATCTTTTATAAAATGTTTATTTGAGTAAATTAATTGCATCCCGAACCATATATCAGCAAGATTTATGCCAGCCAATTGGGGTACAAAAAAGTTAGAAATCATGTCTCTATACCGTTCACTGTTGACTGTAACATTACGCCCATCATCGTTTTTGAAGACATATGAACCATTGATTCCGCCGGCCCATAAAGCGCAACAAACAGTGCTTTTCTCAGGATGTAATGGTGTTACGGTAAAGGCTTGTGGATAATCTTCACTCCAAATCCGACAATTCTGTTTATTAACGTACCCATTCAACGAAAAGTAGCGTCATCGCTGATCACAATTTTGTTTGGAAAATCAATATCCGAATTGGTGGCTTTAATTCCTGCACAAGTTGAATTTTTTAAGCACGTAAACCAAGATCCTTAGACAAAATCTTCCACGAAGTTGATGGACATATCTCCAGTTGCTGAGAAACGTCAAATTGATTGATTTGGGTCTTCCTCAATGCTACACTGTACAGCATGCATCTATCGCTTGTTCGGTACACACTGTTTGACTCCTTACTGGATGCGTATTATCATTTATAGTAAACGCGGTGCGAAGACGATCCATAGTTAACCGAACTACCCGCCCATGTCAAATCGATTATCAAACAAAATATTGTTGCCAACTTAAATATGTGAACCTCTAAAAAACACCCACATTATTTAATATAGTAAGACCGGCAAGAATACCGGTGACCGCAAATTGAACAGCTCTAAATTATTTCAGTTTTGTTTGATCCAGTTTTTTCTGAATTATTCAACAATCAAATATTAATGGTTGTTATTTACTCGCGAGGCTGAAGTTAAATCATTCGAGTGAAAACAGCCTAATTAAAAATTAAATATTGAGCCATTAATAAATATTTAAATATAGTGTTTATTGGTTTAGGGCTCGTTTTTTATTTTAAATAAAATAAAACTATTTAATCGCTGAGCTTTCGATGTCTCATCGATATCATTTTCAAAGCCAATGAAAATTTTAATACAAATATCTCAGGCCTTGGTCCATATAAATTACAGGCCTGATTGTACAGAAATAAAAATTCATTGAGCTTTCAATATGGGTGCCGAAATGAGTGTCTTCTGTGAAAAAAGGGGGTTTCGATCGCAAAATTCTAACGCAAAATTCTCTATTTTGTGATTTATATGTTAATAACATATAAAATAATTATTGAATTGTACCAAGTTAAACTTTTGACGTGCTGCCAGATGTGTATTTACAAAATCGAATACAGCACATTTGTTATGAAAATTACATCATGTTTGTTTTGTTTTTAAAATACATGTTTAAATACATAAAATGCATACAAGTATGTTGTAACTTTTGTAGGATTCCATAGTTAATGTTTGTCCTAACTGTGTTATAGTTTGAGGTACCACTTAGTTTGAGAATTCGAATTTCCATCCAAGAAATAGCAATACTGATGAAGTTTCTTGGATAGCTTTTTATATTGCTCAATGTATAAAATTAATAGACGTACATTTTAATATATGTGTTTTAATGTAAAGTACCACAACATTATTTTACATATGTATGTGTTATTATATGTTCAAACATGAAATAGAAAAAAGTGAATCAATTCGCTGCAAACATTCTGCAAAACATCCGCTCTAAAAACTTTGTTTTTAGGTGAATAGGTAAGAGACGGAGCGAAAGACAAGCTGCTGCATCACATTGTGAACCAATGGTTTGTGTGGCATTTCATCACTGACGTCTTAGGCGATTATTGTATTACATAATACAAACAGATGGTTTGTGGAAATCAAATTTTTCAATATAACTCTATACAGGCGCTTTACACATAACATAAGTAGGATAGGACAGGTTTATTAGTAATAAAGAGATCGATCCGGTTATAGACACCTGACTGATCGATTAGTTAGTAAAGTTGTTAGTGAAATGTATAATAAGATGATTAGCAGAGGACAATCACAATTTATAATTCTTATTTTGGAAATTAGGTGTTTGTTTTCAGATGTTTCATTAAACATTTTCCTGATGATGTCTACCTAACTGAATAAATGGAATTAAATAGAAAACCGAAATTCTTCAGGATTCTGAAACCCATAAAATTTCAATGAACAATTTAATTGTTAAGTTTAATCGCTCCTACCTAGATAATAAGATAATTACTATCAATTTAAGTTAATTATTTCCATATTTCAACAGTAATTTCTGATGATAATCCTTAAATTAAAAAATTGATAATCACATTAAGCATAAATTTATAATAATAATTTACAGGAGAAGTCTTTTTCCGAAATGGCTCGCCATCTATAAGAATATTAATTAAATCTAAAACCAAAAAGCAAAAGAAGATATATCCTTAGAACAGTTAGAAGATTGCAGAATGAAACAGTTGGTTGATTCCTTTTGAGAAATCATTTCCTTTGCAATAAAAATGATTTAAAACCGAAAACAAAATGTACGAATATTCAAGAAGTTTCGTGTTACCGCACTAAATTTACTCGATCGTATATCGGAACAGTAGCACTCTGTTGAGAAATCATTTCCATTGATTTCCATCATTTCCACATTCAGGATGCATATACATTTACAGATATCGTCAAATAGGTGGCGATTTCGAGTCGACCGTGCCAAATTTTTCTACCCACTATAATTTTCAATTTTAGTGAACGGAAAACGTTTTTTTCGGAAAAAAACGTTGCATTGACAAATATAATAATTAACTCAATTGTCTCACTTCACGTCATTGACTACGCGAGATACACGAACCTGGTACAAAAAAACTTCGATGTTTTACATTTTATTATAGTTTGAAAGTCGAGACCATATCAGTAATGTTGACAATACCGGTTACGTTGTCATTGTGGTGTTATAGTTTTTTGTCAAACGAAATTTACGTACGTATAAGACACTCGTTACTTACCGGAAAGTAACCGAGAACTCATCATTAATTTTCTCTCACATAAATTTTCTTCTGTGCCCGGGAGTAAATTCAATAATATATTTAAAGGAGCTTTACAAGGTCTAATGAATGATGTTCTTAATAAATTTACTGCAAAGACATCAAGTAATTCATTGATGTCTTTGTTAAAAATCATTTGAATAGTTATGAGCTAGTTCTTATAGTAATTCGTGTAAGTAGTACGCTGCAATCTGTTAATAAACGTCATTAAAGCTAACAGAACCCATCCAGCTGATCATTACAAGATACTCTGGATAATTATAGGCTATTAATAGGCTAATTAAATGCTCTATTAAGAAATGTTCGGCTCCACCTCTTCCAACTAATAAGATGGGTTCTACTACCTTAAAGAAAAAGTTAGCAGAACTCATATCAAAAATGATTTAAAAACCATTGGAAAATTAAGCTTAATTTTAGGGTAAATAAATGCACCATTACATTTTTTTGGTCCATTGGATTTAGAAAAAGCATTAGGCTTTTCCACTAACATACAAATACATACAAATAATAACAAGCTTTAGATTACTTAATTGATATAAGTACAAATAATTGTATGCTCATTATGGCTTAATTAAATACTACATTACAAAATGTTAGGCTCTACTCGTTCTTGACCAAACTTTAGGTCATTTAATTTAAAGCAAGAAGAACCCAAATCGAAAATAGGACCAACACCGAAATTAGGACGCAAAACAAGATCTTTTGACATACAAATAATTTCAGCCGCATTATGGCTTAATCAAATGCCTCATTAAAATGTAAGCCCCACTCGTTCTTGACCAGGCTTTACCCAAAGCGAAAATCGGGCCAAGGCCAAAATTATAACGCAAAACAAGATCAATTGTTATACAAATAATTGTAGGCTCATTATATAGCCTAATCCAAATTACCATTAATTTTTTTTCAAACCCAAAGTTTTGGTCCGATTTATTTTGGCTCTGCCAGCTTTCCATTAAATGCCCTAAATCTTGACCAAGAACGAGTGGAGACTAAAAAATTGTAATAGGGCATTCCATCATGCCATAATAGGCCTCAATATATTTGTATGTCGATACATGTTGGTTTGCATTCTAATTTCGGTTTTAGTCCGATTTTTGATTTTGATTCTGCTTCCATTAAATTAAATTACCTAACGCTTGGTCAAGTACAAGAGGGGCCAACAATTTATTAATGGAGCATTTGATTAGGCTAATTTTGGTTTTGGTTCTGTTAGATTTGAGTTGGTAATGGCTAACGCTTTTTCTAGAACCAACGGACCAAAAATATTAATGGGACATTTAATTATCGTCTCTAATTTAGCCTTTAATTTTCCAATTGTTTTAAATAATTGTTTGATATTGGTTCTGCTAATTTTCTCTAAAGCTATTAGAACCCATCGTCCGACTAGGATGGGATGGAGCTCAAAGTTACTGCATTAGGTACTGAATTATTTGGGATTGGGTAAACCAATGCACATTGAGTACCAGGCAGTATAGATTGATACGTCATAAAATTTATGTCCTGTGTTCTCTGGACTTTAGATGGCAGTAATATTCGTAAAAAGCACTTGTCATTTAGGAGTTTATTTGATGAAACAATTCAACACATATTTACAGTTAATTTCGGCAAGTACACAGGCAAAACGATTTTTTGATCTTTTTGTTGATAAAACAACATTTCATAATTAAACTAATTAATCTCAAATAAAATTTTGAGTTTAGTCACTTCGAAAAATTATACTAGAATAAGATGTTTTCATAATTTTATAAATATAAATTCTATGTTACAGTTTCTCTGAGCGCAACCGAATTTTACCATTTGAAAAGCAATAAAAGCCAAGGGACTAATGGATTTTACGAACATATTTATTTATTTATTCAGCGGAACGTCCTAAGATTAGTGCTAATTTCTCACGGAAAGCAAATCATTATAGTAAACCTTTTGATCCGGAATATCATCGGTAACTTTATTTATGCTATCATCAATTGGTTGACTTACACTCAATTCGGATACATACAATCAATAAAAATCTGAATATTTTTAAATACTAAACCAACAGTCTATGTAATCCGTATCGTTGCGAGAGTTTTTGCGTTACTGTGATTGAAACTGAATGAACACTTTCAGGTAGGGTAAAGATCGTAACGTAAGCCACAGACTGTATTATTATTATTCTATACTTCCTCTCAATCCTTTTTTGATAAATTTGAAGATAAATTTGATTGTAAAGATCGATAAACTCAATGTTCAATGGCTATACAATTTTTAGCAAGAATGCTTGGTTCTGGTTAATTGTGTAATAAACAATAAACGCAAATAATTTTCCAATTTATTGTATTGTATATTCACCGGCTGACTGACACGAAGTGTTACCAACTTCAGACTGTCATTGCTGTCAAACCAGTGATGACAGAGCGCTCAAATTTACATTAATTTACACCAGTTCATTCCATTATTTACAAGCGTACAAAAGCATTTTAGGGGGAAATATTCAGAAAAAAAAGTTATCCGCAATGGAATTCAAGCGTAATAGTATGATTGCTATATATTTGCTATAAAATGTTTGTGTATCGCACCATAAACTGTTATAACGATACTGGCAGCATTGCAAAACGCCATGGTGGTGGACCGAAACGCACTGCAACATCGCCGGATATCATTCGAAAGGTGAAGGCCAAATTGGCTCGGAATCCGCGCCGTAGCGGCAGAAAAATGGCTCGCGAGAAATATTGAAAGATCATCTTAAAGATCACTAAAGGCCTTGAAATTCCATAACACACATGGTCTCACCGATGTTCAAATAAAGTGGAAAGACCAAAGGAGTTGTTATGCTTGCACGAAAGTAACCGTTCGTTATTGAGCAATATGTATGATATGTCAGCACCGGATTTACTTGCTACCGGATTGCCACTCGAAACCAAGCGACGCCGATGGTGATGGTTTGGGCCGCCGTAACGGCCCAAAGACGTTCACCGCTCGTTTTTCTGGACCGTGGCATCAAGATAAATGCTCAAATTTATCGGGGCCATGTGTTGGAGGGAGCGTTGAAGCCTTGGGCACAAACATATTTCGGCCGTAGAGCCTGGACATTTCAACTGGACTGAGAGAGAGAGATTGGCTGAGAAACAACGTTCCGCGGTTCATTTCCACTATCCAATGGTCACCAAATTCACCGGATGCAAATCCGCTAGATTTCTCGGTTTGGGGTATTTTGAAGAGCAAGGTTGGGACAAAAAAATACCAAAGTGTCGATCATCTCAAGCAAGCGCTTCGCCGGGAATGGGCCAAATACCTTTCGTGCTACATGCTATAGCTTTGTCGGCCGTTTGAAGGCCATAATCGTGGCTAAGGGTGGCCAAATCGAAAACTTCTAATGCAGTTCGAAAATTTAAATATTTTTGAACATTTTTTACTTTGATTCAATAAAATTCATCAAAAAATAAAAATTCTGTGGCGTTTTGTTTTGGTAACACTTCGGGTCAGCCACCCTGTATATATATATATATATATACGTGTGTTAGGATGTAAAATCCACAGATTAGTACCGAATTGGGGCCAACCATTTTCATTATCTGATCCTATCCACATCGAGCGATGCGACTTTTCTGGTTATAGTAGTAACAAATGATTGGGCATTTACAATTTTTATCGGATTTTAATAGAATTTTTTATTTATTTATTATTATTATTTTTTTTTTTTTCATTTTATAAATTGATTTTATTTTTCTACAAAATAAATGAGATTTTACAATTTTTCTGGTAATTCAATGAAGTCGTCTTTTGTAATGGAGAACAAAAAATAGAATACAATAAGGTCGACATATCGATTGAAAGTGAAATTATTCTTCTTTTATATGGTCGTAAAGCTCAATTTTGTCTCATCGTTGTTAGTTAATAAACGTTCTTCTTATCTTGTAGAAAATTATATATTAAGCTGCACATAACTTATGTAACCGTACTTAAACGACGCGATCTACATTTCACTTTCATAATTTTCTCATTCATTTGATTAAACCCTGTACTCTGTCAACTTATAATATAATATATTCCAAAAACAGTTTGTCCTTTACAATTGTATTTTATAAATGACATACCGCATATACTTACCATATAAATAAAAAGCATTTTACATCGAGTAAGTAGGTAATTTATGGATATTTTGGGATGAGTTGGTCGTCACTTGAAATAAATCTTCGATTTATAAATCCAAGTAGAACGTTATCGTGTGACATGTAAAATCGTACATCTGAATGATAAAATCGATAGAATTAATTGTTATAAAACCACAACCGAGCCAAACGACACAGCTGAGTAATTCAAAATTTTTACTTTTTGTAAAATTATAAGATTTTTTGCTGCCTAAATGCGGTTTACGTTGTATAATGGTGCAACACATAAAATCAATGTGGCATACATACTGGAACTGATGTAAACTACGTATTTATTTACAAATTTGTTGCAAAGTTAACACCTGCAAGCAAACAAAAATCAATTTAAATTATTGTTTATCCCCACATGAGCTGATGTGTAAATTCTGCATTATGGTACAATTTTATCATTTTTAGCTTAAATGATAAAATACATTTTAAAAACCAAATTTATTGTTCACTATGGAATCATACATACAACTCTATTGAATTTCCTACATTTTTTTTCTACAAGGACATGCTTTGTAGGGTAATGAACGCGAATCCACATTAAACTCGTACACATAGTATGTGATAATGTCATGTTTCAATATTGGTACCCTATATCCAACTTTAAACATATCCATATGTGCATCTGCACTCTACAGACACATATACCATCAGACACCAACTGGAAGATATTACTTTCACAAAACTGGGTTAAATTAAGACGAAAAATAAAGAAAAAATTAATAAAATTGCAACTTTTCGTATCAGTTTTCTGCTTTAGCTTTTGGTGCATTTTTTTGTCTTCAAATACAAATTATCTTGCAGCTTTAATTCTTTAACTTTCTATTTTATAATAATCATCTACCCAATGATGGGATGATAATGAACCCAAATAAATGTTTCATGGGTAATGGAAAAAATCACTCGAATCTTACTTCTACAAAAAACTGTTGAACGTACTTTAAGCAATTTTTAATTGATCATATTCAACAATAATTTTAATATTTCTCTTAGAAGCCATACAGTTGTAACAGGTTCATCGCAGCTTACTTGCTTTAAAAACGGAAGCTAAACTATTAGTTGAAGAAATTTATGGACGAAATCGCGATTCCTTTATTTAAATACATTGGGTCCTATATTCTGACTAAGATGTGCAACTAAGCCTAAATAATAGTAAATTTTTAAAGTTTTATTAAAGTTTTTGTTTATTCAATAATTTCCAGTGAACTAAATTTAATTTAACCATTTTGTAACGTATCCGTTAACCGTTACTCTGTGTTTTATTGTTTGTTTGTTCATAAAATTATATGGTACACATTTTTGATGGTGGAGTCGAGGCGGTTGATCGATAAACGAGGAGTTAGTTGTGATCTCAAATCATCATCAAGGAAAACGTAAATTAATGTTCAATTTTTTTTTTTGGGTGTCATTAATATTTTGGGTATTTTGTAAAAGGAAAACTAAATCCATCAATCTAGTACAATAATCCCAATTCAGTGAATTCAGTGTATTAACGGAGAAAACCGTAACCGTGATCACCCCGTTATTCGAGTATGCGCCCGATATATAAGCTCAAGTAATTTGTGATTTTTTGTTGGGTTGTTGATTCTAATAATACCTAATCCGCGTCGTTATAGGTCTCCATTTTCGAGCGAGCTTACTAAGTGGAGGATGTGCGCTTGGGCGGCTAAACAATCATTAAAAATAGTGTTGTGTCACAATAAGAAAGTGTACGGTGTATAAAAAAATAGAAAACCTGTGTTACCACGAAGGCCGATCAGCGCGTGTGGGAATCAACAGTACAAATCGGGTCAACCTGGGACACGTTCCCGGAAATATACAGCGAAGTGTTATGTTATTATGTTGCTTTTATTTGTACTATATTCCATTAAATTGAACAGTAGTCCCTTCATACTCTGGTACGAATTTACGAGGATTTCCATTGTTTTAGTTATTCTACACTCTTTGTTCTAATGTATCGGTAACTATATTCAATTGGCGGGAATTGAGACATTTGCTCGCGACAAATTTTTTTTTTTTTTGCATTTATTAAATTTAAATCACTGTTTCCCCTGGAATACAACCCCCTATCGCTCCTGAGACCTTAGCCGGAAGTAGGCGAACGCACCAGATCTGGAACAATGATACTCTGTTAGTCCACTCAAGGCTACCACGAGTTGTTACAATTTCGGATCATCATTCATTAACTACAAGAAAGTGTAGTGTGAGTGATTTGAAGGGTCAGCCGATACCATATGCCAACAGGAATAATGTAATGTAACGTAAAAGGTTAAAATTATGCTTTCCGATCGACATCAGTATTTCGAATTGCATAAAAATTTCACTGTCTCTAATCTGTGAAAATCCATTGAGCCCAACATAAAATCTGAAAGCTTAAAATGATAATTATTTTCATATCTAGCACACTCTTACAACTATTGACATTTACGAAATTCAGACACGTGTAATATTATTGCAGGCCAAATCAAGTAAATCTAGATTTGCATGTGTGCAATGATTGAAACATTAGAAAAACATTTCGTAAATTTTTAGGCTGACCAAGCGAAGTTAGAAGAATTCGATATAAATAATTAAAGAGTGATTCCCGGGTAAAATTTTAAACATTATTAGAAAATATTATAAATAGAACCTGTAATACTAGTGAAATAAATCTAAGGGAAATTGAGGCTAAATTTTATATGAAACCTGAACAACCGAAAACCGCACTAAGCTAACTAACAAAAATAAAGTTGTCGTGTTTGATGAAACTTTTAAGGCACATACACATAAAGTAAGTTCAAGTATCTTCTTGGATGCAGTACAGGCCTTTGGCAGAGTATGGAATAAAGGCTTGCAATTTAAATTATAAAGAGACTTTCCAAAGCAGTTTTTGAAATACTAAAATCTTACATATCTACTCGATACTTTCGTGTTAAATTAGATGGCGAATATTCAGAAGTAAAGAAAATATCAGCAGGAGTACCACAAGGTAGCATTCTGGAACCAACTTCCAGAACGATATAGGAGACTAACATAGCGACGTTTGAGGATAATGTGGTCATCTTAGTAGTCGCTGATACCATAAGAGAATCCAAAAGCAAATTGCAACGAGTCTATAATATCTCTAATAGGAAATTATGAACTAGCTCTACATAATAAATTGCTACTATAAAGGCAAATTCTAAAACCTGTGATACTTACGGTATTCGTCTCTGGGGCTGTACAAAGAAAACCAATGTCAATATCATCCAGTCATTCCAAAGCAAAGACTTATGTGAAATAGTTAATGCACCGCGGTGCATAAGAAATGACAACCTCCATAGAGATCTGAAGATGGATTTCGTCAGCGAAGTAAACACGCGAAAAACGTATGAACGTATTAGCCTACGGTAAGACCAATCTGGATCGACTTAAAATATAATAAAACTGAAAATGGGACTAGCCAGAGGACTACAGCCCCCCAAATGGGAGTATAAATTATGAGAGATAGATGACTAGAAGATTCGTAAATCAGTTGTAATAAATAAATATAATTAAAAAAACTTGAATTGAACTAATTTCAAGGAAAATTCCTTGGTGGCTTTTATTCCAACCAATCTACCGTTGATCAATGTTTCACCAAGAGGGTGATCAATGAGTACTGATTATAAAACCATTTTAACAGAAGCTATACAATAATAATCAGTTCACAACTACAGTTTTGAAGTCTTTTTAAATAACATCCTATGTATGGAAAAAAAGATACACGCAGGTATTTTTTAATTTGGTTTATCATTAACATTAATTATTATCAACAAATCATTATCAATCAAAATCTACTTACCATATGGAGGAGAACAATTTATGGTTCAGTACAAATTACGGAAAAATAATTTAAATTTCGGATTCGAATTCGTATAAGTTACGAGGATTGCAGATATTTTTTTTGAAATTAAAAAATATAAGTAGCTTTTGTGTGTATCCGCAATCGATAAATCATTAAGTGACATACATAATTTGGATAGTTTTCTCATTCAACTCTCATTGAGTGGTCAACTCAAAAATACATTTGGTTGTTGTAAATACTCAGCTACACTTCACGTAATAAAACACAAAATAATAAAACTTAAAGTGGTTTGTACCATTTTCAACGTTCAGTTCAGCACAATCCAAAATCCCATTCCCTTGTTATTGATCTTTAATTTATTTTCAAATTAATTTTTGGTGACGAACATAAAGTGGAAATATGTACAGGCAATTTATTTTCCGTATTTTCATAAAAATGTCTCACCAAAGTATACTAAGCAGTGAGAAATTATAAAATAAAAATATTAATAAAAGCTGAAATTCATAAACCATAAATAAATTAATTTAATTTTCTTCAACCAGAAGAAAAAATTTATACATATTTTGTATAATGAGATTAATTTAAAAGAGAAAAATCAATTTATAGAAATTGAATTTTCTGTAAAATTGGAAAATTTGGTTTTCCCCAATAAATTCCACTTTCTAATTTAAAACTCAATCATTTTATTTCCTTGGGTGGTATCGACAAAATACTCGTATAAAATACGTTTTGGTCGGTCTGAATTCTATGTAAATTAGCATTTTTGGTTTGTTACATTTGCTTTAGTGCCTAATCAAATTAAATTTAATTAATCCTGTTTATTCTACGCTGGCGATGACGCCATAAAATTAAATATAATACAGACATTTTTAAAAAAGAAATTAAATATATGCCATTTTAATTGGATTGCGTGTCTCTGGCGTTTTGCTGTTAATAACCAACCGTAACCGCTGTTTTGCTCGATACCATTCGACTAAAATTTAACAACGAATCAATTTTCTCGCATTACCCGCACTTTGTACTTGTATAGGATTATTACATATGTTTAGATGCATTTTAATTAAAAATATTGTTATTAATGAATGCAGTCTAATTAATGGTTATGTATTTCATTGAAAAATGATTGACAAATAATTTAATACCATTGTAATTTGAATAAAACATAATTTCAGTTAATTAATTTTTAATTACGGGATTTGGTATAAGTCAAAAATTCTAAAATTCTTGTAAACTAATTAAAATACAAATCAGAAGCCTTTGGCAAATGCTAAAATCTATGCATATATACGAGAATGTAAATATTAAAAATATTAATCATGAAAAATTTATTTTATATATGAGTCGATTAGAATCAAAACTTGATCTTCTCCATGTTAAGTCATTTTTAGAAAAATGATGAAAACCAATAAAATCGATAATGCATCCATTATTTTTATTTTACTTTGAATTTCCAGTTTTTATTCGGCCGTGATTTTTTTGGCGAACTAAAGACTAGAAATTAATAAAATATGTAAAAATTAATTAAAAAACTGGAATTCCAATTTGGAAAAGAATAATTTTTGAAAATTAAAAGAGGAAAAGATCTATTTTTGAAACTTATTTGTTTAAAGAAGGAGTAGTTTTGAAAATAATTAAAGAAAGCATGAGTAATTTTGGTTTAATTAATTTTTATTCGTAGTTCAGTCAATTAATTAAAACATTTTTTCACTTTTTACATATAATTAAAAATATAAGTGATTATTTTAAATTTTACGAGCTATATAAAATAAATATTTCATTGTATAAAAATACGCATAAATTAATAAAAACGAAAATAATAAAGATTTTAGCACAATTCATCACAATCAGTCTAATTAGTATTTAAATAAAATTATATGACTAGCCCCTCATCGACTTCATGGAACTCACACATTTCGATCTCTTCATTATTCATATTTTCTGAATTATTATCCAGGAGCGCTTTATAAAATTCAAGCTGGTCTTGATTTCGTCAGTCTAGGCCAAAATGTTTTCCCAACAATTTCTCAACATCCGCCAGTTTATTTTGGTTAATTTTTACACCAACCTCTAATTCATTAGGGAGAATCATAGTTCGGATTTTTTTTTCCTTTTTTGGTAAATGCCATACCAACTTCAAGATCCGATTTATACGGTACCTCCCTTCTTATAAGTATCGAACCGTTTGATTCTTTAGTTAGTATAAATCGCTTACACTTATTGAACGGGAAGTGTAAACCTGACAGTGGTTTCACGACCGATTTTAATGCAGATTTCCAATCGCTTGCAGGACAAGTTGGTGTGGCTAGTTCTACAATAGTTCCGTGGTCTTCAAAAATTTCTTTGTACTCGTTAGGAAGTATAATCGTGTCGCGAGCGTACCACTTTTTCAATTTTCGCAAAGACGCGATCTGGCGGCATAAACGAGTGGCCCGTGACTGGGAAAACCAATTCAATTTGTTGGATGCAAGATGGAGATTGATTGGCGAGCCAATAACCTAACATGCCCGTAATTATGGAAAGGTCTGTGTTACACAACCGATGAAAAATAGCTGACGCTATCTCATTGGCACCTTTTGGCCTTAAATTCTCAGTTCATGTATATAAATATACGTTTTGACGAGCCAAAATATCGTGAGAAGAACCCAATACCATTCCGAAATTATAATAGTAAAGCTGTCTGCAGTAATATGCCGCTTGATCGGGAACCATTGGTAGCACCATATTCTTCTGACAGTCGAAAGATATTGTCAGCATGTTCGGTTTCACCTCTTGCAACAAATTGAAAAATGCTTTGGCCCGAAGTTTGTGAACACGTTGGTTAGTTAAAATATTATTTCTTCTGGTCGTATTTGTTTCGGTTTTGATTTGCTCCTTAAAACTAAGGCAGGTTGAACACATATCTTTCGCTGGTGTCTTGAATCCCAAATTAAAATTAGTTTTAAATATATACCGAAAATAACTCGGTTTCACGGTTAGCTCGGGTTGATTTAATCTTGCAGTTGAAAACATTTGGTACATTTTATTAATGGATAAATTCATTGGCAAATATTGGCGATGCCTTTCTTTACTTCTGCAGTAATGGATTTCCAAAGTATTAAACTTTATGATAAATTCAATTATTGCATTTTTTTTAGCAAACATTTTTGCTGATCGCTTATCACCGCCACGTTTCTCGACCGGGGAATCACCTGTTTCCAAATAATTTTTACAAACGCGCTTTAAGCGATCTGATGATACGTTAAGAACTGCCGTGAAAGCTTTTTTACATACTCTTATTACGAGTCCATTCTGCTTTCGAAAATAATACTTTATGGCCAACGATTTTCTAGGCCCATGTAAAAATCGATCACATCGTTCCGGCTTATTAGAGGTGCAGTATTTCTGTAGAAATGCGTCTTGGATTAGCTTTGATCTGGAACTGTAAAAGTTTTGCGCAAACGCCAGAGCCTCAGTACTGCGTATTTCACTGCAACGAAATGCTCCTGCTTTGTGCGTACATTTTGGCATAGTTGGCAATTTTTTCATTTTATATCTGCAATAGGAAATACTTAAACAGTAAGAAATAATCGAAAGCCATATAATTTTCTAACCTGTTGTGTTTGTTTTCTTCAATTTTTTGAGAGTGTGTTGTGCCTTTTGCGATAATTTTGGTTACTCACAACCGTGGCATACGTAAGCGATTCCATCGTAACTATTTTTACCTATAAAAGTCAATTTAAAACAATAATATCCTACTATTATACTAAACTTAAATTTTAATATATGTATTATTATCCAAATACGACCTTCTCTTCAATAAACAGCAGAAAACTAAATATTGTTTGGTTGTAACAACTATAACAAAATAAAACTGACACTAAAATGCGTGCCAAAATGATAATGGAGAAGAATAAGTTTTGATTTTATTTTTTAATATATGTATATGCAATTACACTGGAAAAGATGGAGTTTTAAAATACGTTTTCATGTTGGAGAAGAGTAAGTTTTGAAAAATATTTACAAGTGGATAAGAGTTACTTTTGAAATAAACTATACATTTTAAACTCAAATATCTCAGTGTTAGATTAAGTTTTGGTATTTCCCCTAGGCGGAAAATGTGTTCGCAAGAAGATTGAATAATAATCAATCATTAACTCATTTTTTTATGTTTTTGGAAAAGATCAAGTTTTGTTTCTAATCGACTCATATGATCGCGCTGCGTCGGGATACCGTAGATGATAAGTCCACTTGAAAATACGCGTCTTAAAATTATAGTTATAATATTGTGTTATTTTTATTTTTTCAATAGAGGCAAAAAAAATTGTAGAAACAGCGTTCTGGGTTGGGACCTATATCTCGTTTAGGTCATTCGTTTAGGTATAGCTGTGAAATGCCTAAATCCGAAAAAAAGTGTTTACCTTGTTGGACAGGAATATAAATATAGCCAACATAGACTCAACCCCCTCAAAGCTCCACTAAAACATAGTGTTTTGACACATTTGATTCATTTATAAGCCAGAACTAGTTGAAATACTCGGAACTGCTCTGAATTTAGTGATTTAGTTCAATATTTTATTGTCAATGATTTAGTATATTATCCAAATTTAAGGTTTAAGTAAAACCAGTCTTTATTTATCGAATGTGGTAATTCTCAAAAATGATTTTGTTTAACTAAATAATTTCATCAATTCAGTCAATTTATTAAAAATACTTAATTTTATACAGGACGATATCCAATATTCTACGTTTGGCTGCCTGGTTCAAAAATTATTAAATTATTTTAGAATCCACCCTTGTGGGTTTGTAGTATAAAGGTGTCCATGGATGAAATAGGTAATATCACTACTGTAGCAATAAATGGCGCTTGCTATAGGTCGCCGTACTTGCTGTATTGTGATAGAGAATGCCAGTTGTACTGGGAGCTTACAATTGCATAGCAAATTCGTAGGAGACTTTCCTTTTCCAGTCATAATAGTTCCATCTATTATAGTAGCAACTTGTTCAAAGGCGGTAATCGATGAAATTGATAAAATCTGGTAAGTAAATGACTGTCAATTATTAAGTTGCTAAAACCTACTCGAGTAACTGACCTCTCCAATTTCTCAAGGTATTTCTCATAAATAGTTTTTAGTTATATAGTTTTATCGCCCAAAACTATTCCAATGTCCCCTGTTAAAGTGATTTAATGCCTTAATTCCTCAATTCCTCCTGCCGAAAAAGTTTGTCTGAAGTCTTCACTTAAAAAGGCCGGAACTCCCTCCATAAGCTCATTAATCCTCTCCGACCTTTAAGTGTTGGGTCAAGGACCTATATGTAATTCCGATGTACTTCTAACATTCATGAGGGCTGCTGCAATGCCAGAGGAGGCAATGCCGAAGATTACTCCACCCTGAGAGCAAATTTTGGCAGGTACATTCGTTAAAAAGTATTTTATCTTGATCCATTCTGATGTTATTCATAATGGTGTCATATGATTTCTTCCATTTAGGAATGATTGTGTTCGTATATATACTCGCAACTCTACAATACTCTAGTTTTTTCTCTCATGTAATCCGCATTACTTTCTGGCGATTACATACCTAAATAAACAAATACAATTTTGATATGGTTCACATATCGGTATTTGAGTATTGGCATTACTTTATTGTATTAACCGTTTCTGAACATAACGTTTGCTTCTGAAAATACTTTTAATGAACTGCTTCTAATTCAGCTTCGAAATATTATTTCTAGAAATGTCTATATTTCTTTATATCATATAGTATGTTTCACATTGGTAGAAGACAAAGACCCTCCATTGCTTATGTTGTGGTTCATACTTGTCGTTCTCTTACCACGAATGCACATATATCTCGAATACACCAGACCAATTTCTAAAGCGCAAAATACAACTTCTTTAACCAAAAAATTTCAAACCAGAAAATCTAATCTTTAATTTTACTAAAATTTTGTAATTTTTGATTGCTATTGGCCAGAAAGCTGCGGAAAAAACTTTTAAGGTGGGTTTACATATGCAACGATTTTTCGGCGAGGCTGCTTGCCGCAGGAAATTCGGCGAAGGCTGTATTATCGATGATTTACATACTCGACGATTTTCCGTAGCAGTTCTTCACACATACATAGATAAACAATATTTTGACACAATTTAAAAAAAAAACAGATGTTGTTAAAAAACATCTTATTCTATGTATGTAAGCTGTGTCGTCGCGACGGACAAATAAACTTTGTTCATGTCTTCGCCGTGCCGAAAATTCGACGAAGATCTTTTTGATTGGTTGAATGTGTCACGAGATGTTCGGCGCAGAAAAATCGTCGAATATGTAAATCCATCTTTCTTCCTGTTTAAATTATAGAAAACCAACAAGCTAAATCCTTCTTGAAAATTTAATCTTTAAATTTATTTGATTTTTTTAATTCCTTGACGTTTTTAGTAAATGCTATATTTTTGAACATGAACATGATTGAAAAAGCTAATATGGAAGCTGTCATTCCCGGGTACATAAATTACCGGGCACATAAAATGCTTGGGAAAAGTTTAATTATGAAGATTCATCCGGATCAATCAATCCGTCTAGCCTGTACAGGGTCCAAATTTTTGTTGAAAGACAGACCAAAAGCGTCATTTCTGATTAAATTTTGAGAATCTAACTTTTGGATTATTTCTTTTGGATTTTACTTTTGGATCTATCTTCAAAATATTTGCAAAACCGAAAAACTTCATTTGGAGGCTGCCATTTCCGGTAGACCGAATTCAGCGCAACCTAACTGGAACCTTCCAATTTATGGAACACACTTAAGTATGAAGTATCATCTGTACATCTTTTAGTTCATAATCGCTGTGCTCGTAAATGACATGCTTTTCAAAATATTTTCTAAAAAACGAAACCTCGTCAGTCAATATATCTGGGCTGTAGAGAGTGTACAAACATTTAGTCTGCACTGTAATACACAGTACACAGAGGTCTTTTAAAAACTACTTCCTTTCACTTCGGTGATATAGTGAATGATAAATCTGCAAAAATCTAGGTTAACATTTTTCATGATTAGTAAAATTTATTTTACTTCGTAAAAGAAAGTAAACATTAGTAAAATTTTACAGTTTCAAATTTTCATGGAAATCGAATGATTTGTCTACTATGCTTGGGTTTCAATTCGATTTGTAGTCACGATATGATAAAAATTGATAAAAATGTCAATACATTTTTATGTTGGAAAAGGTTTGTGTAAGAAAAATTACAATTTCCACAGATTGGTGAATTTTGTTATTTTAGTGTAGCCAGATGATTTTTTTAATTTTTCTGGTACGATATACTTGGCTAAGTTACCAGAAAAGCGTGAACGTTAACACTTCGGCATTTGGACGGGAGGTCACTGAGTTCGAATCTCACCAGGTGCAGAGTGCGACAGCAGAATTTCCCTTCGTTCACGATCGTACTTGTGTTGACAATCACAGCTATGACCTTCTGTTGGAGCGCAGAATCCCTAAACCTATTAGCTAATTAGCAAATTAAAAAATAATAATTTCACAAAGTCCGAATCGGGCACAACTTTATTCCATGTAGGTTCATTAAAGGTGCTATCAAAGAAACATTTCGTATTTCTGGAACTGTTAGATAGGATTAAAAATTCACTTTCATAGAAAAAAAGATTTTCCCCTGGTGCAATTTCCAAAATGTTTATTGCTTTTGTTTTTCGCCAGTTGAAAGTGCTGTCGTCGTTCAATAGGTCTACTTCAAGTTGTGCCAACTTGAGTATTATTTTAAGATTTTTTAACAAAAAAAATATTCTTCGTTTCGCTAAGTTTTTCTGTTGTTTTACTCAAAGTAGTTGATTTTGTTGAATAATTTCCTCGGTCTTTTAATTAATCGATTATTTTAAGGCACCCGTTTACCATGCATTTATTGGGTGAAATTGCATCAGTATCTTTTAAATTCATGTATCAATATTTTTATTAAATCAAGTTAATTCCGCTGGCCCCATAATCGTCTTACATTTATACGAATGTTAAATTTCAGGTCTCCGTGTCAGTGGCATCGGTTAATTCTTTTTTGGGTAGAAACTATGCCATATTTACTACTGGCTTGTGACTACATTTATTTGTGTTAATGGCGTAACTTCATGTCGATTACTTCTCTTTTAATATTGTTTTTCACGCAACAATACAAAAAACTACTCGATTTTGTTCGTCCAAAATTGAGCACATTAAAATAGAAGAGAAAAGTAAAATCCACTTCTAAAGTAAATTACAATGAAAACTAACTTATATCCCTACTTCGATCGATTAAGAGAAACTAACAACTGCCGAAATAGCATTACGTCATCGTTTCATCCTTTAATTTCTATTCATCACTCATTTAGAGAATGAAAACATCGAGAAAAACTGGATCAAATGATAGGCATAATTTTTGCCAAACAAAATGATGACGAAGGTGATACGAAGCTGAAGGTCGAGCATTTACATAACGGTGAGGAGCAACGGTGCTGGAAATGACTATCGCAAATAAGGTGGAACCGGATAGTGAAGATCATGACATGGGTGTGATTGGTCGGAAGGAACCATTGGATGTTGTGGAATCGAGCGGTGGCGATGCGACAGCAGATAAGAAGAATCAGCTGAGCCAGCTCGGAAATTGTGAACAATTCAACCGGGATATTGCCAGAGTTGTAGAACAAAAAATCGAGCCACTCGGGATTTTGGATGCTTAATCGAATGCAGAATCAACCAGTCGGCCATTTATTAGTCAGCAAGAATCAGAAAAGTTGGTGTCCATAGTGAATGGAGTTGACGGCGGAACACCTGATGAATATGGTTTCGATGATTATAGTGCTGTCATTATTTAAACGGAGAGCGTAAACTTGATGAATGTGATTATGCCATAAGTGTTAAGAGGCGGAGAAAATCGAACTCAGATTTCATCGCGGATGATGTGGAATAGCAATTGTGCCAGCTACGTTTAGACGGGATAGAGACGATGAAATTGGATAGAACATTGAAATTTATCTGGAGGAGATAACGACTAAGGTGAGTTGAGATTGCAGATGGTCCACCAATTGGGACTATAAGGACGACAAGGGTCATCGGAAGCGGTGATTGGTAATTCACAGGCAGGATGAATACTCGTAATTAATTCCGCTTAGGACGAGAAATTTATGCAACGAAAATTGCTCATTCAAAGTTTACAAAATTATGATATTTTTGTGAGAATAGTGACATGTAGGTTAAAGTAGCTGCGTCTAGAATGTTCGATCGGTATATAAATACGAATGCAACAAAGACAATGAGTAGTTTGGGAGTCGTTATTTGGGAGATTCGGTACGCGACAGATTAAGAGGCAAAGTGAGTAGGAGGAAAATAATAAGTGGTGTAAAGTAAAATTAGTAGTGTAATTAAAAACTGTAAATGGTGTATTATGTAAATTATTGAATAATTGTTAAATTATGTATTGCTGTAACTTAGTGTTGGTAACATAAGAGAGGGACAATTATGAATGAATGAAAGTGAATTGTTGGAAATTATTCAGGGACTATATTTGGTATTTTGGCGAATATTCCAGAAGCGGTGTAAATTACTAAAATTTGTGTTGTAATCGTCAAATTCTATAACGTTATCCACAATCCGCTGATATGAACCGGATTTGACAGGGCAAACTCGTAATGATATGTAAATACAAATGGTTTTAAAATAAAATAATTTAAAATTACATAAAAGTTATTAATGAATCTGACGACTTGATGATTCATTGAAAAATGTTAATTCTTTTCAGTAAATCAGCTTCTACTCAACTTTTGGTTAATTAATATCATCTCTCGAGTAAACTTTATGATCGTTTACGCAGTAACCTGTTTATTGTAAAATCAGTATTCTACAGAATATTTAATTTGACAAATGTTTGTATTTGAACTGTAAAAATATCCAATTTGAAATGCAAAAGGTTGAACTTGCTTTATAGAACGTTTCATTTGGCTTAGTTAATGTTGAAAGTAAATTTAAACCCGTGAGTTAAAAACCCTCAATTAACCAGTATTTTGTAAAATATTTAACTTGTGTTTTTAAATTTAGAACATTATTTGTACAAAATTGACAAAACTTTGCAACGCCGTTATTTAAAAATGCAACGCCTAAAATAGAATAATATTAATCCTTTTAAATATTCATGCCAAACCAGAGGGGCTTAGTTTACTCTACTTGAACCCTTTTACTCCCTCAAAAAGCGCACATACCATTAAAATTTTATTTTAGTTAGAGTGTTATTTGACACAGTGTTACTAATCGTTAAAATTTTGACAGCTTTTCGTTAATTTTGTCAAGAAATTTTATAAACATTGATGCTCATACATAAACGGTCAATATAGTAAATGAATCCTTATGAGGTTGGCCTTAACTATTGGAAGTTTAATCTCATATTTGGAATCCTAAGCTAAACTTCTGAAAATATATTGTTTCATTCAAATATTAATATGTAAGACCTCTTCTCGTAAACAAATAATAATATTGGTATATACATACGAGATTGATGATATGATGCAATATTGTATCATGTTAATTGAAAACATGTTTGAATTATCATGTCAGCGACTACTAATCTACTACAGTAATAACCTTTTTCTCCAGTTCAATATATCATTGATCATGTAAAACTCAGACATATAAGATTTATTGTCACTGTGTATAGTAAACATATAATTTATGTACATACATCGTACAGATGTAGGAGCATAAAATAATACTCTGCATATTGACAATACATTTATGTAAATCAAAATTGTAATAGCAACAACATTGGTAACCTAAACATAAAAAACCATAAAATTCGTTTTCTTGGTGCAAAACAATGTGAATAAACTGAATCGAATTACTCCGTTGTTTTTAGTCTGGTTTGAAAAAACGTTTAAACTTTGACATTATCGTGCAGTTGTAGCATAGAAAAATGAGTTTACCATAGATTTCTCTTTTTTATAAATCGAGAGAAAAAAATGAGTTGAGCAATGTAAAGTAACAAGCGCGCAATGTAAAGTCACAAATCCAATCATGATATTGGAATTATCAGAAGTTGTTTACTCAACTCATTTTTATCTTTCGATTTATAAAAATGACAAATCTATGGTAAACTTATTTTTCTATGGTTGTAGTATCAATTTACTATTACGCCTGACGAAATGAGTTCAGTTCCATTAGAAACACATAGTCAACCGTTTCTGGTTGCCATGATTTTCTATTTCACAAGCACATATAAAATCTTCAATCCTCGATTTCTAAATTTTATGTTCATTTCTTGACGATAAAAATGTTTCATTTTATTACCTTGTTCATCCGACTAATAACTTTTAAAACAAAGTACGACTTTCCGAGACGTGTTTGATCATGCCAACCGTTAAAATTTACGTTTGAAATTCTTGTGTTGTTTAGTTGCTTAAAATAATGTAGATTTTCATAATAATTCGCTTTGAAAATAAAATAAATTCAAATTACCTGTAAATGCGCCAATATCCTTTAATGCTCCAACAACAATTTTAATTTGACATCAAAACATCTTAGCTTGATATAAATAAATAAATAATAATAAAATCTACATTACAACTTCAAGGTTTCTATCGATGATTAAGACACATTAAAACAATTTATAGATCTGTATGCAATACAGGCGGTTTCTCTAACTTAAAACTATTTGATGCATTCGAATTTTTCGCCGTTACCATCGTGGTATCAAAATTGGTCGCACTTTCGGTATTCATCCGTTTTATATTCTCTTTTGAACGCGAATTAATTATAAATCGATCGGAACCGCTACGCGATTTTCCAAATTTTGGGAAAAAACTATTTTCGATTTGTAACTGTGCATTGATATCTTTGCCGGTGGCACATGTGCAAGCTTTCAGAAAACTTTTTTTAAAATTATCGCTTAAAAATGCGTAGAGAATTGGATTCATAGCTGAATTACTATAGGCAAGGCATCCGACTAATACAAATATTGTTACTTCTAATCGGGACTGGCATATATCGACCGGTGTACGAATTAATGCGACCTGTGATATCCAATATGGTAACCAACATAAGACGTACACGGTGATTACGGTTAAAACTAATTTCGTGACTTTTTTATGTGACCGTTTTTTCTCTTTCGATCGGGATTTTGGCCCGACCGTTCTTAATTTTCGTATTACGGAATAGTAAAAACTTAAAATTAAACTTAACGGTATGGCGAATCCAAATATAAGCGAATACAATGTAAATTTTGTTCCAGATTCGTTGGCCGACAACTCTGGCCATTGGATCACACAAGACATTTTATTCTCTTCTTTATAAACAGCATCTGCATACAAAAGTACCGGTAACATCATTAACGCAGACGCAACCCATGCGATGCCGCACACAGTTTTTGATATAAGGGCTGTGCGGAAGCTAGGTGATGATATTGGATGACACACTGCTATGTAACGATCCGCCGACATTATAAATAAAAATATCGACGATGTAAATTGTGTGATGGATGTTGAAATCATGTACGCTTTGCACATTCCCTTACCAAATGTCCATTCACCTAAATGCATTGTTGTTATTAAAAACGGTATTCCGATTAAAAAGCATTCATCGGCTATCGCTAAATTTAATATGTACATATTGGTCACTGTTTGCATTTTGCTAAATCTCAGCACTACATAAATGACTAGAGTATTACCAAATAGGCCTATAATACATACAATTGCGTATAAGATCATCGATATTATATTACCGACGGGCATTTGAATCGATGGACACGGATACAAATTATAATTATTATTTGACGACTGCGTTACATTAAACGAGTCGTTTAGCTTTGAATACAGCATTGGTGATGATACCGTTGACACGAGTATCGATGTTAAGGAGGTCGTTAAATTTGTCATAATATTTTTATCATTGTCAAAAGATGTTTCATTTTCCCTTAGCAACTCGAAAATTTGTATTGTCGTTATTCCTGCTTCTTTTGTACTCGTGTGTGGTGTAATTGCTGTTGTTGTGGCTGTTGTAAAATTTATTTGAGCTAAATTCATGTTGATATCTCACTTGGCGGTGTTGGTCGCGCACGTACATGTCATGCAATCAAATTTTATTTGTTGGTTTGTTTTATCTGAAATTAAATAAAATAAAAATTAAATTAGACGTGGATTGTGTTAAAGGTTGTTAATACTATAAATTAAATTTACAAATGTATTTATTTGTAAAATCATGTTACAATTTAAAGTAGCGTCATAATTATGCTCCAATTTATGGTCATGTACACTACGCTATACTTGATGTACACAATTTTTTTCTGTTTGGAAATTTTGGCGTACTTAAACATTTTACATGGAGGTATTAACTATAAAAAATGTAGACATTTTTAGATTCAAGTGGGCCAAGTTTTTCCACTAGAAAAAAAATTGCACATTAAATATAGCACGTAAATCGCATAGTGTAAAAGGTAAAAGCTCAGGTATGTGAAAATTATAAGTAGGTACATTTCCAAATATGTTGATAGTATAGAATACTGTGATAGTAAAACAAAGAATACCCGGAAAGAAAACGAAAATTGATCCAACCACAAATAAGCTGAGATCAGAAACAAATGCACAGTTTGTGCGTTTCTTGAATTTAACTTTAATTAAACCTAAGAAATGCAATAATAAAAGGCTTAACGCCCAAAAAATCTTAAATTCCGTTGTCTCTACTAATTATGCCGTTAGCAGATGCATCACAGTAAGAAGTGGGCAGTATTAAGCCAGGGAGTAGAACAACTAAATCACCATACTATCAATAAAATACAACACTAATACCCCCTTAATGATAAGGGGTAACAATCAAATATTTTTGGTATTCGCTACTAACACAAATTCAAGCTTCCAGAGGATTAACTAGTTTGCCTTTATTATTTTGAAAATTGTGATACAGAATTTGCTTCTGAACTACTAAATAACAAGAATGGATGACAAATTTCGTAAAATTTTCAAATTTATAAAATGGTTGTATATTAGTTTGCCAATATATTGTATTCTCGTTGATCATAACATTGAGGTGTTAATAAAAATTTCCAGATATTGAAAACTATTCAGGTCAAGTTAAATCTAATTTCTATTTTATACTTTCCCATTTAACGTGATGGTGTACATTGACTTGATCGGAATCTTTTAGAATTGTTATTCAAGATTCACCATGTAAACTAAATTAATTGACATAAGAATTTATTTGCAATGTTCGTCAGCATATCGAGTACAGTCACCACACAACACATTAATTACACCACATAACACATTCGGACAAAATGGCTAGAGCAGGAATTAATATTATTGTTAAAAGCAATTTACATCAGCACAAACATTGTTTTGAATTTCAGGCGGATTCGTACTAGATTTTGCCAATTAAATACTCAACGTTTAAGGTTACACATTTTATTTAAATCAACACCTTTATTTTCGTTAAAAATCAACATTTCACTTGCACTGCTCACTTGGTTAATTAAGTTAAACCTGCGTCTGCATGGCAGTTTCCTCGTGCTTATAACGAGATAGATTATTCCATTTATTGTATATGGCGATGTATACGTATTGCAATTGTAAATCATTTACATGCAGACTTCTATTCGCGAACATTCCACGTCATCAATTTCCTCTTTCTTGATGTTTAAGGCCATTGTTAATTTTAGTATTTTCCATGATGACTGCCGTAGCATGCTGTTTGAAATTGCTTTCGTTAATTCCATATTCACCTCCACATGGAATTTTTTATTTTTTTATTTTATTTTTTATGTAGACAACAATTTTGCTGGAACAGTTGCTCGAACCTAATAAGGTTTTAACGTAACATTTTAGTAGTATCTTTACAGCTTAGCTGTATACTTAAACTTCTTTTCAACAATGATTAATTCAATTTTAAAAGAATATTTACATATAGGAACTGTTATTTAATAAGTTACTTACGCTATTCAATTTCTTATTAGTTTCGCAAAATAAATTTAATACCCAATTTTCCTCATTTTAGCAATTTGTAACGGTTGTTCATTCTCTTACGCGACCACAAAAAAAACACGCGATTTACCGTTAACAGACTCTTGATATTCTATTCTGGTGGTGCAGCATATTGCCGGCTAGATGGCAGTCGTACGGGGTGAGTTTTTTCCACCGTTTATCAAGTGATGATTATGCTGCTTGAATTATTACACTATGGCCCGTATTTTTAAACGTGGATAGAGATAAATCGGCGGATTTATCCTCCCATTCATATTTTTAAACGTGGATAAATCCACTGATTCAATCCAGGATTAAAATTGTATCCACAGATTTATACATGGATATCGGTGGCTAAAACAGTGGCTACATTATTTTCGAAAATTCGGAAATAGAAAACGTCAATCGTTGTATCAATCAGTCGTGTGAAAATTTATTTCAATTGTGTTGTGATAAACAGATATGGAAAATTTCTGTAATTCATCTTCGTCAGAGTCAGAATCTAATGATTCAGATTACGAAATTATAATAAGTCGACGAATAAAGCGACCAAAAATATTCCACAAAAGAATCGATATGGATTATTATAACGATGAAGAATTTAAAATGCGATTTCGATTTTCTAAAGAAGGGGTTCATTATTTAGAAAACATTATAAAAAATGACATTGAACCACTTGACTTTCGCGGGTACCCTTTAACCACAATACAACAAATTTTAGTTTGTTTGAGGTATTTTGCGACGGGGTCATTTCAAGTGGTGATCGGGGATTTAATAGGAATAAGACAGAGTACGGCCGGCAACATAATTCACAAAGTATCCAGAGCTATTGCCAGGAAAGCCAAAGATTTTATAAAAATGCCTGTGGGCGACGAACTTAATAAAACCCAGCAAGATTTTTATAATAAAGCTGGAATACCTCGCTGTATTGGTTGCATTGATGGTACTCATATACCAATGAAATCCCCTGGAGGTGATACTTACCGTAAAGGATACTTTTCCATTAACACACAAGCGATATGTGATGCTGATGGTAAATTTATAGACATTGCTGCAAGGTAATTTTTTAAATATATTGTATTAAAATCAAGTGGCTAAAATATTTTTGCGTTTCCTTGTTTAGGTGGTTTGGATCATCACATGATCAAACCATTTTTAATTTTTCCCAAATTAAGGCTCGATTTGAGGAGAATGAATTTGGCAATATTCTGCTCATTGGTGATTCCAGCTATGGATGCAAAAGTTATTTAATAACACCTTACAGAATTCCAAGAAATTCTTTACAAGAAAGATACAATCGGGCGGTTACATCAACCAGAGCAGTAATTGAAAGAACTTTTGGGCAGTGGAAGAGAAGGTTTCCGGTTCTGGCAATAAGTACTGATTTTTGTTATTCATCATTTACTCTAGTATTTATATTTTATTTATTCGTTTTTCATAGAATCACAACTAAAGCTCCAAAATACTTTAACGATAATTGTGGCAACGGCAGTTCTTCACAATATTACCATCGCAATAAAAGAGGAAAATGCTCCCGTCGATGAAGACATAATTGTCAATATTCCACCAGAAGTACGGAATGACAACCCAAATGAATTCGAAGCTCAAGCCAATTTCGATGTAAGAGAAGAAATATGTCGGAATTTGGCACAAAATTGAAAAGGACCTACCGAGCTACAAGAAGAAATGTTGTCGTATTTCTCGATAATGCCTTCAATTAAATTAAATAAATCATTCCTTTATTTCAAATAAATTAATTTATTCATGTATTTTTTAATCCAAATATCACATATTTTCATTTCACAGTTCACATATTAATAAAATTATAAAAAATTAAATTCATAGAGAAGTTTTAATTGTATACATACGAGAATGTATATAATTAGAGGTTTTGCATCTTTTTTTTATAGTATTCAATTTTAATTTCATTGAGTTTGGTGCGAGACTGAAGCGCTTCTATTTGAGCCTCTCTCAATTTCTTTTCGCCCTCGGACTCTATGGGCTTTCGAGGTATAGGGCGTTTTCACGTTTGTGGTAACTTATTGTTGTGAATTGTGCAGGTTGTACTAGCCGTAGATGAGGCTGAAGTTGGCTCAGTCATTGTCATTTCTGTATGAAGTAATGCTTCATTGTTATTTAACGGATTTTCATCGGATAAATATTCGTAGTTAACGTATTCTACTTCTGCCTAGAAACATTTAATATGAATAATTATAATTTAATAAAATTGAATTTGATATATAAATAATTAACCTTATCGCCAAAAAGATCCGCGCTGGAGTCATAGGGATTTGGGTTTGGCGTAATACTTTTTCCCACAATACTGAATATTGGATCTTCTATAGTTTTAGATAAAGTACCGCCTCCCGTTTTAAATATATCTAAGCGTTCGCTTGCCACATCTTTCCTAACCTTTCCCTTTATATTTTTGTAGGCCACTTTTAGTTGTTGCGTGCTTTTCTCGGATCCAATGCGCCGTAAATTGTATGCCTTTCGAATTGAATCCCAAGTTTCCAATTTTTTCTTATTCGAAATTGTATCGGTCAATTTGCATTCTATAATATGTTTATTTTTCTCCACCAATTCAACTAAAAGCAGCCTGTCCTTTTCATTTATATTTTTAGACCTGGAATAACAATAATCATAAAATGATAAAATAATAACATTTAAATGTGCGTATATAAAACGTATATAAAACTTACGTGTTACGCTCGCTTTCCATTTTCTTGTCATAAAAAATTAAACAAAATTGTTTATTAAAAATATTACTAGGGAAGTACCAAAAAAAAAATTGAAAAGTGTCTCAGCAAGCAGTTTTAATTCGAAAATCGATGTCGAAAATCCAAGATTTTAGCTTCGTTCAAAAATACCACAAAAATAAGCAATGGATTTATCCACGTTCAAAATTACCAAAAGTAGCCTAGGCTAAAACCGTGGATTTCCGAAATCCACGGATTAATCCGACGATTTATCCGCGTTTAAAAATACGGGCCTCTATGAACACTCATATTATATTAACCCTACACGCCGTATTATCGAAAATGTAACAAGGTTGAAATCGTTGTTGTTGCGATCCCATTCTTAACCCACACCTCCTTAAATTTTAATTTCACTGTTAGGGAACACCCTTACAGAGCGTGGTTGTACTTACTTCACCATAGTATTATCACTTTAACTACACATACTTACATTTACTTTATTTCACGAGAAATCTATTGACCAACATCACACTCAAATAATTACGCACGTGAGAAAAAGGGCACTATACTCTTTAAGATACAACTCCTTTTAGAGAACCCAGAAATAATGATAACAAATTAGCAAAAAAACAAACTAAGGAAGATAATTGAATTAGTTTTAAAAATCGTTTTTCTTTAATAAAAAAATAAGTTTAATTTAAATAGTATTCGATAGTATATATATGAAATAAATATGACAATATGTGTGAATACATAATAATTTAGTGTATAGGTATGTAAATATAATATATAAAAATGTAAATATAATGTATTATAAATAAATCAAATAAATGATTAATGTATTAATAAATAAATAAATAATATTTTATTTCATAAAACCACCCGCGTAAAATTCGAACCATGGCTCATATAGGGTTAACTTTAAATTAATGCTTTCATTAAATTGGCAATCGCCCTTAATAATAATAATAAATAACAAAACTTATATGATTATAATACAATTTAGAGATTTTTGTCTAATCAGTTCTCTTAACGTATTGTTCTAAAACGTCACACTTTGCCATATTTTATATAAGCATCCGATAAGGTTGTACAAGCAAATTTTAAGAGGCCGAGTTCACTTTTAATGTACACGTAATCAACGGCTAACCGTAATTGTAATGGTACACGATTTGTACTTATAATAATGATAAATTAATAAATAATAAAGAAATAACACGCTTACCAAGGAAAACTGATAATTTATGGTGTGACTCGATCTTGGTATTAGACTCTTTGATCCGTTTCTAAAAATTTCAGATATATACCAACTTATTTGAATATTATGCTATATAAAAAAAAATAACTAAAATATAGCACACAAAAATATACCTTGGTAAGCGATGTAAATTAATTAAGATCTTCAATCTCAATACAGTTGCACACACACACTCGAAACTCAGTACTGCTGCACATCAACTTAGATTTGATTAAGTACCACAATTTTTGTCTCAGCTGGTTTATATTTAGTAACTGAATGTTACTGCTCGATAAATTTATAAATTATTATATGGTCTCTATTATGCTTTTGTGCATAAATATCCTATGTATATTCAATAATGGTGAGTACTGTACTTTGCTTGACTGTGGTAATACAAATAATGATCGAATCGAAGACCTTAATTAACTTTTCAGTTATTATGGGGCATGCAAAATGAAAATTCGGTCACCAGGCGGCAGCACGTCATTTACAAGGATAGAATAAAATTTGACATTAGCATTTTGCACTAAACTGTATTGTAAATTATTGTACGTAAGATAAATTTATTTTGTTGTATTATATTTAGATATTAAATTATCACGATAGCAAATAGTAAAGTGAAAACATATATGTTAATTTCAATTAATAAAAATAAATTGTTAATTTAGGTGGTATATTAAACTTTTAATTGAACAAAATGGTGACGACCTGTTGCGTGCCGAAATGTGCGAATAAGTATTCAAAGAATAAAGAAATAAAATTTCATCGATTCCCAGACCAACGTAAATTGAAACAAAAATGGATTGTTAAATTACGCTCATTTTGACGAAAATTTTGGTAAGTTTATCATGATGAGAGTGAAATATTTCAATGGCTATTTTGGGCAACTGTAATATTTATTTGTTTTGTAGGTGATAATAAAGTCCTTAAACCAGGTTCAATACCATCAAAAAATATTCCGCTCCGGAAATTTGAAATAGCTAGCCACAATGCAAAACAACGCGAAAGTCGGTATAGTCAGAGTGTTCTCTCAGGTTCATTCACAGATACAACGACAACTCCATTACAAATATCAAATCAATCGACATCAGTGCCGGTAAAGTAACTTCAATAATACATTGATTTAACAATAATATTGGTATATGTATAATTTTCTATGGAATATTTTAGGTAGCCCCGTCTGCAGAAACGATTTTACAAAATAATAATAAAATTGATGATTTTGTCATTATAACATCCCAAGCTGCAACACAAACCACGATTCAAATTAAAAACAAAATGACCCAAACTCTGTCCGATCCCGGAGCATTTATTCGATTTTCTAACATTTTAAATAATCAGCTTCACTATTTTACTGGGATGACAGCGAATTAGCTCTTCCTGAAATTACTCTCAACGATCAACTGCTAATCACACTTTTTAAATACCGGCATAATAACGATTTTGTTTTCATGCAAAATTTATTTATGATAAACAGAAATGTTATTGCAAAAATTATTAGAAATATAACGCACAAAATCTTTTTGGTGTTGCAACAAATTGATTTTTGGCATGCATCGAAATCAAACAACTCATATGGCGCAATAATTGATTGCACGGAGGTGCCAGTAGAAAAACCAGAGAATCCAAATTACCACCAACTAACTTTTTCATCATATAAAAACAAAACAACATTTAAAACCTTAATTGCCGTTGATGAAAATGGATTGGTCATTTTTGTGTCTGAAATCTTTGGAGGTGCAATTTCAGACCGAGAAATCTTCCAAAAGTCCAATATATTAAATAAATTGCAACGAGGCGATCTTTTATTAGCCTCTATCGGTTTTGACATTTCGGATTTACTAGAAAATAAGGGGGTTGTTTTAAATATTCCACCGTTTTTAAGAGGTAAAAGTCAACTAACAGATGAAGAAATTGCACACACCAGATTTATAGCCAACAAACGAATTATTGTAGAACGAGTGATTGGATTAGCAAAGATTAATCAAATATTAATTAAACCAATGCCAACCATGATGTGGCCTTTTGCAAATCAAATAATTCAAAACATGCTTTTTAACTTACCACATTAAGTTTGTTGTATTATGTACGAGTATAGCATCAAAAGGGTTAAATAGAAATTAAAAACATTGAAATTAATCGAGTTTGTTATTTATTTATATTTTTTTAAATTTAATTTTCAGCGCTACCAATTAATACTATACGAGTATGTCCATAATTAAAATTATAATTTGAAGCATTCCAAGCAAGAATAAATAAATACATATTAGAATAAAACCAATATACACAAATTGCAATGATACGATCTAATTAAAACCCAAGTTTTAATATTCAAAGCTATTTAAACAATAATTAAAAAAATAAAACGTTAGTTTAACTAAATAAACGTTACAATCACAAAGCTACAAAGTATTATTTCTTTGATTAAAGCATCTAATAATTACATTAGTTTTGCTATGTAAGCTAATATTTGGAAAGGTTAAAAGTAAATCTTCACATCAAACATGCATACAATAAAAATTACCGGTTCAGTTAGCTAAATAAGTAAATTGTGATTAATAAAATAAGAAACCATCTACATTTAATATACCTACTCTGTTTAAAATAATATGGTACAAAATATTCTTCATAATATTTCTTTATTTGTATTATATTTTGTGCCATCATACCTTCATTATATTTTATATTGTCAATTAAAATCCCTTGAGGAGTCCACACGACAAAATCTACGACATTGTAAATATATAATATTTATGGTTTATCTTTAAACGCCCATCTTTGATATATTTAGCATCGGAAGGTTTTCCGTTTCTGCAACTGAAAGGACATTTTATTTCTACAATAAGCGTTTTACCTGGATTAATCCCATCGGGAGTTGCCGCTAAAAAAATATGGTCTTGATCTATAACTAAACCACATTTAAATATTGTCTCTCCCATCATTTTACAATTTTACCCATCATTTTTATACCCCACTTAACAGCATTTGAGTGTATTTCCAATCCATTTACATGCATTTTTAGAAACGTAGTACAGTAATTTTTTTGTTCTCATGGTAATCAGAACGCTATGACATATTGAAGCAGTTATCCTAGATTTCCGTTCGGTTTTCCATATAACTCCTTGGTTCATGGTTTTTTTTTCAATATTGGTTCTATCATTAACATCATATTGTAAATAAACACAGTAAATAAATTTGTTATTTTAACTGCCACAGCAAAGAAATATTTTAAAATTTTAAACATCAATTTTTACCATATCTTACAAACACAAATGTCATTATGATTCTATCCTTGAGTCGAACGTGCTGCCATTAAAATAGCGGGAAACACGTTTACTATAAGCATTGAGAGTAAACACAAAACTTGTTTTTTTAATCAACTGCATCTACTCAAATCTAGATGTCTCATTTTAGAGTTGTGCGTCGTTGTTATCGCAATATACAGTACCCTACAAAAGTGTGTTACCTATGCACGAAAAAATTGTGTGTGATGCTCGTGATTTTTTTTCCTTTTTGATTACGCTAGTAAATTGTAACAAGCTACTGTTACAAATTTACAATATTCGTACGTTTTAAGGAATTCAGTTGTTTCCTTTTTAAACTTTGTAGAGTTTGTAATGTTCCTAGGCTCCGAAGAGTCCTCGATACAATATATTATTATTTGACGCATTTGTTCTAAAATAATTAACGAAAAAATTTGATTTTCTTCTTGCAATATAGTCATGTTGGTCTTGCATTTTGATCAAATCAAAATTGTGTTTGGTTTGGTTATTATAAGTTTTATTTAACAAAATTAGTTGTTCTCTTTCAATTAAAAACCTTAGTGGTCCAAACTCATCAAAGTTTCTTAGTTGGGTACCTTACTGCAACATTAATAATGTTTTTGAGAACTCGTTTATTCAAAATCTCTAGCACTTTGACTTTATAATTCGCAGCACCACTCCAAATAGGATTAAGGTATGTTGATCTTGATTGAATGAATGCGTGGTACATTAGCAAAAGCTTTTTGGAAAGGATATATTTTAATCGATTGATAGCGAAAATATATGGTAATATATTCTTTTTAATTTTGTCAATATGACTAGACCAGTTCAGCTTGCTATTAATCACCAACCCAAGATAGTTATACTTTTCTTTTGCTAACTCTTTCAACTACGAAATAGTTATAAGTAATAGGGTGGTTGTTAAGAATATCATCGTCCAATTTTCGAGTTGTAAATATGATATATTTAGATTTAGTATGATTTAGCGTTATAGCCTGGGCAGACTGAGGATTAGTTAAATTGGCTTAGCAAAATTTGGTCAAGTTCTCTAGGAAATAAAATTCAATTCAGTTCGACATACTACGGGAAATTCAAAAATCTAGCAAATTCAAGTTTTTTCACAGGGTGCTTGATTGATTTTTGCTAAACCAGTTTAACTAATCCGCAGTCTGTCCAGGCTATTAGATGATTTATATTAAGCCTGAAACATTATTGCAAATCATTTTGAATTTTTATAAGCAATTCTTGTAGCGAATCTGCAGAGTACATTATCAGACAATCATCGGCAAGTTAAACCGTTAATATATACGTTGAAGAGAGCAGGGCCTAAGATATAGCCTTGAGGAACTCCTAAATTCGCCTTTTTTCTGAACTCACACTATCCTTAACTTTCATGAATTGAAGTCTCAAACAAATTTATTTGGTTTGGAGTAAAGCCTAGTTTGGAAAATTTTAACAAAAGAATATCAGGGTTGACAGTTTCAAAAGCTTTACTTACATAGATCTCCGAACAGGCCGCCACAAAACAATTTTTTATTTATATTTGTGCCCATATAATCCGTAAAATTTAAACACGCCGCCGTAGTGGTAGAACCGAAGGTGAAACCAAATTGATGGTTACTGATGATACTGTTAGAGGTTAAAAATTGGATTACTCAAGTAAGCATAACCTGTTCAAAGACTTTAAATATAGCAGTTAATATTGATATCAGTCTATAGTTTGGGACATCCGTTTCATCACCGCTTTTATAAATAGGACTAATATTTGCAGTCTTATTACAAACAAGAAAAATTCCACTATCAAAGGATTTATTTATGAAATTTGCAAGGAGGGGCTGATATAGTTAACAGTGTACTGCAATACTTTTGTAGATTTGTTATAATTACCAATGGCAGCATTTAAATTTAAATTGAATTTTAACACTTTTCTTAAAATTACGCTGCTTATATACTAATCAGAAAAGTGTATTAGTTGTAAAAAAGGAACTGAAGAAGAAACACATTTTCGAAATCGATCTTCCTAATAATAAAATCAATAAATATTGTCACTCTAAGGAAAATTTTTTACAAGTGTTTTACAAAAAACAATTCAAATTCAATTTTATAAGTGACAAAAGTTAGCAGTGGGGCTAAAAAATGGATTTCAACCATTATAGCACAAATTAAATTTAAACTTAATATCGCCTGCTCCACTTCGTAATCATTTGTTGGCCAAAGTTCGAAGAGATAAATACTTGCAAAATAATCGTAAAAATGATCTGCATAGCATTTTTTGCGTTTTGCCTGTTTAATTTTTAAAGTTATCAGAGCACTAAATGTTTTATGTTTACTAGCTAAAAATTGATCGCCAAAAAATTTATTTTTTAACTTGAACAATTTTTCTTTTTCTTTAATCAAACTCTTTATTTCAGAGGTGATCCAAGAAGCACCACTTGGTTTAAATTTTTTGGTTAAATTTACGTATGCTATTCAATACTAAGCGTTTCAATTCACTATAGAAATCATCTAAATTTTCAGAACCACAAATTCGAACGCAGGAAGCATCTCTGAACAAATCTTCATAGTCTAGAGCTTTGAATATAATTTCATGCGATTGCTACTTTGCACACTGATAAAAGTATTTGTTTGTGGTCAGATAATGAAGTGTCTGGCATATTCATATCATATTTATACCCTATTGTACCAATTCCATTGCTACATCGAGTGGAATACTCAGTTGTTCGTCTATCATCTTGTGTTTCATCTTGATAATCTAATAGATTAATTTTAAAATCCCCAAGGATTATGTTACGTTTGTATTCCTTTAAATATTTTTCTAACATAACAAAACAATTAGGAATGTTATTTTTTTGTGAACGGTACAAACCGATAACGTTGATGTTACTGTTGATGAGTTTTATGCCTAATGCTTGACAAAAGTCATTATCTTCCACAAATATTTCAGCGGCTCTTGTTTGGTTTTACGAAAATTGCCACTCCACCATAACTTCCTATTCTATTCAAGTAGAAACCATTAAATTGCTTTAAATTATACAATTTATTTTCGCCTTCCGCTATCCAAATCTTTCTGCTAAGATTAAACTGTATAGCATCAAGAACGGTTTCTATATTGTCCAGTTTATTTCTCATACTTCGAATGTTTATGTAAAAAATTCTTAAATCTGCGTTATCGATCACAATACTAGTTTGATCGTGCTCATTAGCCCATGTGTGAGCTGAGTTTTTTTTTCGTGTTTTCAATTTTTTTTTTTGGATTTTATTGTTTATTTAGATCTAGATAATAATAAAATATATAAAAAAAAATTGGGTTCGCTGGGTGTTGATTTATGGGGTGGTGCATAAATGCGCCACTGGTCATTTAGAGACAATTGTTTAATTTCCATATATAGTTTATTTATTAGTGAAAATACACAAAAACTTCAAGAATTAAACAATTTAAAATATTATTAGTAAGTACATAAATACAAAAGGTTCGCTATTTCAAGTTTTTGTGAAAAATTGAACCACATTTTGGATGCAATGGGATATTGCAAACATCACATTTATAATAAGTGTGTGAGTGGCATTGTTTGCAGCGTAACCGTGACTCCGATTTTACGGATGAATGCGCTCGTTTAGCCAGATATTCTGGAGGTTTTGAAGACTTAGCCTGCGTTAATAATTTCCCATGATGAATAAGCCAACTCTGCGCGAAACTCTAATTGATCTTTTTGGCAATTATAGCTTTTAGCTAATGACCATGCGTTGGTAACCGCCAAATCCAGCATCCATAAAACGATCGGCATATAAATTTTTTTGCCCCGTATGCTCATCCGATAGTTCGAGATATGTCGATCTAAAAGATCGACCCCACCCATATTTTTGTTGTAACGTGCAACGACTTGCGGCTGGGGAATATCAACTTGCTTCGCCTTCGAGTGTATCTAACGGGTGAGTTCCAAAGGCATTTGATATTATCGAGTTTTTTGTTGATTTGTTTTTTATCAATCATCTGGATATTTTTCAATCGATTTTCTCGAAGCGTTCCTGTTCCAGCACATCCAATATCTTTTAGTGCCGATATAAGATTTGGTCCGGAAAAAAATTGTCAAGAAAGAAAGAAAATGATAGGTCAGGAAATCGGTTTTTAATTTTTTGCGCAAAATCCAAAACTATAGATTCTCCTAATCCTAAGCTCACATCACGATTATGATTTCGACCCTGGTATATGTCGAATAAATAACAGTATGCCGACGGGCTGGCGGCTACCCAGGCTTTGTAGCCAAAGCGAACAGGTTTATTCCTAATAAACTGTTTACAAGAATGATCCGTAGTATGGAACCATGGCTTCGTCGACCGAAATGTTCATACCAATTGGTGCATATTTTAGGAACAATTCGTTCAAATCGAATCTTTGCAAATCGATCTTTTGTTGTTTTTCTATTGAACCGTTGTCGCAGAAATGAATATTTACAAAAATATCTTCAAATACTTTACGTCGCATCCATTTGGTGATTAGCTCGTTGCGAAAGGCATCTCATGTTGACCAATAAAGGCGTCTTCGTGGGACTTTATTGAACCCGGATATAATCATTATTCCGCAAAATGCATAAAAGTCATCGTTATTGATGAAAATAGGTGTATTCTTTTTTGTTGAAGGATAATTAATGGTGTGTTTCACAATTGTTTCGACGAAAGGCGCTGGAAAAAAGAGCTTGAAAAACTCAATCGGATCACTTTCTGCATGTAAAATTAATGGACAATTTTTCGTGCCCTCCCACGTTTTATAGCTGTACAAAAATGCTGCTAAATGAAGTTCATCTTCATCGCCACTAATCCAATTTTGGGTAATTTTTTTTTTTGTGGTACTGGTGTTTCAATACTCAATCCGCAGCCGGGTTCTACAGCTTCGTGCACTGGCGTTTCAGGGTCAATGACATCATCCTCTTCGGCCTCATCAAAATTCAATTCGACATTCACTAAAAGCTGATTTTTATTCAACGAATTGGGATCGGTGGATTCTTCATCCCCAGAATCTTCATCTGTGTCCGAATGAAAATCCGGCGGATGTAAATAAATGTCACTGGGTAATGGTACATCATCGGGAACGTTTTCCAGGGCATCCAGTATCTCTGCCAGACTTAACGGCGTTTTCCTAAAAAATTAAAAAAAATTGTTGTTAAATGCCCAATGGTGCATTTTCGCACCACCATTACACATGTTGTAAATTGGGGGAACCCCTTTAATTTTTTTTCTCCGTTATAAACTTTATAATGTATTTTGCTAAATAGTATACAACAAGGTTTAGAAAACATTTATATTTGTACTTACCAATATTTTTTATAAGCAGGATCCATATTTCACAACACTAAATTTTAACACACTTGTTACACACGCTATGAATAAAATACTAAAACACAAACCAAAATTTTCTCACTTTAACTTTTTTCTCATATCTAACGGGAAATTAATAGTTGTTTATATTTTACGAACATTCGTTTAATTTTTTTAGAAAAAAATAAAAAGGAGTAGCACATCCGATGGTGCGTAAATGAACCGCAGGTCATAAACGGGTTAATGTGATTGACATAATGTAAAAATGTAAACAAACGTCAAAATCATTTAACATGTATAAAGCAAATTACATTTTGATTTTAAAGATTATCCATAAAATCAGTTAATTATCTATTATAACAATACAAATCTAATGATATATTGTAAATTAGAAACTGTTTTGTTCTGTTCGGAACTAAGTAATTAACACGTTGCCGCACACTTTTAAATTGACGACCGTGCTAAGCAACACAATTTTTTTTCAATTGTTTACGACTGCCATATGAAATTGGGCGTCATTCATATGTTTGGAAGTGAAAATTAGCACATTTTCTCACAGTTTTCCATGAAAACTCTCCACGGCTGCACCCGTCATTTGCACATAACAACATTTTTTCTCTTCCCGGAGCAAATGGCGGCTACAGCCATCAGATTTTTGGTGATATGTAGGCAAATTACGGCATATTCGTCCTGCATATTTTCATTAATAAAAAAGGAATATCATTCGTACGAAGTGTACTAATGCATTTATTTGTTAATTATTCAGTAATACATAGAAAAAACGAGATGTAATATTCCATATAACATCAATTGTTTTTGTGCGATTTTTCATGTTTAAAAGTGTGCAGCAACCTGTCAAAATGTGTAGAAAGGCTTTAGCCGTTATTTGTCACTGTAGGCGGAAATATGTCGAATTGTTAAACATGAAAAATCGCATAAATCTCAAAAATAATGAAAAAATTAATTAACAGTGTCTGGATCGATATTGTTGCCGATAACAGCTGTTTGATATCACTATGTGTCAAAATCCGAACATCAGCAGATTTTTCTTCTTTCCGAAAGTAGATTACGGATTTGCTTATTCCGAGAAACTTAAATTTAATATGTTTGTTGACTTTACAAGCTTCTCTGTATAGAGTTAGCCTGAATTGTGTCAAGTGATCCTTTTCTTGTCCTGTACCTTATATTTGGCCTGCTTGTCCTTAAATGTAATTAGCAGGTTTCTGTCGATTGCGTCACCATCATGAAACACTCACTGCAATCCAGTACACTAATTTTGTTTTTATAATTTCGCTGGGTTGAACCTCGTTAGGAATTCCGGCTACAATAAAGTTACACTCTAATTTTTCCTGATATAGCACATCCTTAATGGATTCCAGGTTATTTATTTGGATTTGTTGTTTTTGTTTTTTGCATGCATTTGATGATCGTAAGTATTCCAACAATTCCTTATTATCATCGACGACTCTTTTGTATTCTGCTGTTAGTTTTTCAAACTCGGATGAAATAAACTCTTGTGACGTTTTAATCTTGGCCATCATTGCTTTCATTTCACCAAATTCGTCATCATGTTTTTGGAGCTTTCCCATAATTTCTGCGCTGTGAGTGTTGTTGGAGCTACTAGCACTTCTTACTTTACTGTTGTGTTTATTACACATTTCGGAGCAAACCGAAAAAGGCTCTGTCGCTTTCCTATTAATATGCTACCCCAAAAAACCTTTAAAGTGAGGATGAAAGCATTTCTTACATTCACTGCATTCAAACAAAGGTTGCTTATTTATAATATTTTGCTGTAATTATTCGCCGAACTGGTTAAGTTCGCTTGAATTTTGGATATTGTTCCGCAAATTCAAAATAAATAGTCTTTGAACGACCTTAAGAGTCATATTCCAGGTGAAATGTCATATGTATTTTTACTTTATATATTTTTAAAAGAGTTTTGAATTAAGAGACTATATGAATTGATGAATTCTTAAATGAAGTTGACAGCACCTTTCAGTCTTAACTCCAATTTTTAATAAATTTTGGTGGTGGAATACTTGATCTGATGAAGATCGTGATAAAGGCTTGTTATTGAATAACAGAAGTGGTCCCGAGCTCGGAATGTGCGCGCGCCCGAATATTGCGTCTGTGGTCTATGGTAGGACAGAATCCATCGACCTCAACTCGACGCTGATCGCATTAACTAGCCATTACTCGCACCAGCCTGAGGACAATACTGTACAAAAACCTCGGATTATTCGCCTTCAAGTTCCAGATGACTCAGCAGTTGACAGCTATTGACCATCCGCTTCGATATCAGTTCTCCGCTAATCTACCTGGAAGTACGATCGGTTCTAGTAATTCATCTCCTAAAACACCATACTTTACATTTACTGTAAATTTATGTTGATAATGTTTTACAATTTTTAAATGGAGATTGCTTGATGACCACAAATGTGAGTTGTGTAAATTTATACATAGGTACCGAGTAAAAGCAGCTTCGCCAGTAAAAATTGTCTTCTTCGGGAACCAAAAGTCTTGCATTTGCTGCCTATTTACAAACATTTTTCTTTATATTTTATCATTTTCCAAAATGTCTTGTACCGATTTATAATGAAGAGGATGGAAATTTTCTTTTTCAGTTTGCCTGTATAGATAGTAAATAATAATTAAATAATTTGCCCACTATATATTTTTAAATTCCGACTTTTCTGCAATTTTCCGAACGCTAATCGTTAGTGAATTATAAACGCAGCACTCTTTCAGTATTATATTTTGATGTTGATGTACGACCGTGGTAGGTCTCTCCGATTATTTGTAAAAGAGGTTTTGGTCCGATATATCGATATATCCGTTGATCAATTGTCCGAGCTCCATTAGCCTCGTACAAAACTGATACCATATCGACGTATTCACTAGAGCTACGAGTATAATGATTCATTTTGTTAATAAATTTAAATTTTAACTAATTCACATTTAAATTCACAGATTGCCTAATGACTAGTATACATTAAATTATTTTATGGAACAAAATTATTTTGCCAACAGCCCACGTTGATCATTTTGAGAATTGTAACTAGAAGGTTCGGTCACTGACCTTGCACGTGGTCGCACACTCTGTTTAAGGTAGCCTCTAGTCGGATATGGTGTTACAATTTCGTGGAAATTGCTCCATGTTCAAAAAAAATAAAAATTCAGCATACACATAATTTTTTCTTAGTCATGTACAATGGAACGCGAGTTGTCGTTTGCTCATCACTGAGGTCGTAAGTTTGAATGTATTTAATTACTGTATGCTTTGTGCCTGTTGTTGGGTGGTCATTTGTGTCCGTGTGTATTTATATAAAGTATACCAAGTGTTGTATTCCCTACTTGAGCAAAACATTATATACATTACATTTCTCCGTTACATGCACCGAGGTGATTTATTTTCGGCAATGACATCGCTTGATCATTTCAGTTTGGTCATTTAGTGGGATATAAACTCTTTACTTTGGTTAGTGTCAAATTGTGCGGTCTGTGAAAAGTAAAAGAAAACTATAATTAATTAAACATATTTGGTTATCGAAGTAAAGTATTCGAGCCATACATTGTGTGCTTAATTATTAAATTCGCAATCGGCTCCAATTTCGGTTGTTAAAATACGCAACTGTGTAAAGGTTGTGTAAGTTATTTGTGACATAAATTCAGGTTAGCATCAAAATTTGTTTGATAGCTTTAAGATTTGTTTGTGAGTAATAATAAAAACCAATAGTGTCTCCTCATAGTATTTAATCGGTGCACAGGTGGGATAAGAAATAGCAGTGCTAACACCCATTTCCAGAATAAGCGCAGACAGGCAGGTAAAACTCGTTGGCTATATGTTATAAGGAGTGCCTTTATTTTATTGCGTTTTCTTATTCTTTTGTGCGTATATAGCGGTGCTCGGCCGTAGTGTCACCTCGGTTCCTGTCCGTGTGATTTCTCTTGTGATAACTGTGCTTACTATTGCAAATAGTTACGGTGGGTGTAACCCATCTTGGTGGAATACGGTTCCCGGGCATAGGCATTGTTTAACGGGACAGCAACGGGAAATAAGACGACCTTAAATTCGCTCACGAATGTAACACCTAATTGGAACAAAGGAAAACCCAGCTAAGTGGACACAAACTTTTTTTTTTCTATTTATTTATTTATATACATATATGTTTATTTCTATAATTTATAATTTTTTAAACTAGTTGTTTGTTACCAATTTAATAATCAAATCAATTTTTTTAATAAGCTTAGGCTTTTCTTAAGCTTAATACCGAGTACAAAATAATTATAAAAAAAACAACCTAATATATATTCAAGTACTACAGCTTTCTCAGAACATATTGCTTAGATTAGGGACCGGTCATTACACATTTATAGTAGCATATGGACATAGTGCTTTCGAGAATTGACTAAAATTTAACGTTCGATTTGTTTGTTAAGTTATATCTCATATGTTAAGAAATCAGTGATGATGTTATATATATGTTGTTAATTTCTTTCAATTGTAAATTTTTTTTGTTTGGAACATGTTAGCAATATAAAAAGTTTCTAGAATATAACGTACAAATATGTTTAGCCGTTAATCAGTTTTTAATTATGTAGTGGGGAGAGATTCATATTAGGGAGGGAAGTGCCGGTAGTACTGACACTTCGGAAGGGTGGTGTCGGCATGGAGGTCAGGTGAGCATAGAAATCCAGTACGGTACATTTTCGGTAAACTCTCTTTCTTTTGGTTTTCTTTTCGGTTGTTTTGTTTGGATTATCCCATTTTTGCTCCCTAAGCAGCACATACAAGCTCCAACTATCCTCGGCGAACAAAAACCCCCCCTTCGACTGCTACTCTAGCGGGCAGAGTGCTGCTGTCGCCGATATAGGTAGTTGGGGAAAATTTTCTTGTTGACAATGCTTGGTACTTTGAGACCATGCTAGAGTCCATCAGCATGCTCGCAAGGTAATCAAGGATGTCACAATGGGTGAGTCCCGTTAAACCCCATGCAAGACGCCATCATTACAAAAATATATTCAAGTGTGCAAAAAAAATAAAATAAAAAAATCCGAATTGACTATAGAAGGCCTCCTAGCATAACATCGACTGTAATCATCTACCCCCAAAAAAAAAACGTTTAGTTTAGCATCTTTCTCGTATTACACCAAACAAAAAAAAATCAAAGCAACCATGAAAAAAAACAATTTCTTCACAAAAATGAACTTAAAAAAAATTTAAATGGGAAGAACGTTAACATACAGTCAAAATGGAAATAAATAATATGAAAAATTATATATGTATATATATATATATATATATATATATATATATATATAT
>OY829914.1:166533659-166661476 GCA_963691935.1 Nephrotoma guestfalica
ACTTCTTCCAATTTCGGCCATAAAATGTTGGTTATCATCGATCTATATCGATCTCCATTGACAGTAACGGTGTTACCAGCTTCATTTCGAAAAAAATACGGACCGATGATTCCACCAGACCAAAAACCACACCAAACTGTCAATTTAGGTGAATGTAATGGTTTTTCATGAATAATTTGTGGATTTTCTTCGCACCAAAATCGACAGTTTTGTTTATTTACCGCACCACTCAGATGAAAGTGAGCCTCATCGGAGAAGATGATTTTCTTAAAAAAATCGTTATCGTTTTCAAGTTGTTCCAAGGCAAAATCAGCAAATTCATGATGTTTACGGTGGTCCAATGGCTTCAGTTCTTGAGTGAGAACGATTTTATACTGATGCAAACCCAAATCCTTTCTCAAAATCCGCCAGGTTGTGGTTTGAGACAGTGACAATTCTTGAGAACGTCTTGGAATCGACAAATTGCGGTCTTCAGCAACACTTGCCTGAACGGCAGCAATATTTGCATTACTTCGGGCGAATCTTTGTCTTATTGGCACTTCTACATTATGTAAAGAAAATTTACGCTCAAAATTTCCAACAATTCGACGAATAGCGAGCACACTTAGACGATTATTACGACTATAAAATGGCAAAAGCACACGAAAAGTTGCAATTGGAGAACGATTATTTGTGTATATCTCACCATGATGAACTTGTAAATATTACTGAATACAATGAAACAAAGAATGACATATTACAAATGGCCGAATCGTCACTTAAAAATCATATCATTCCTATTGGAAAACCCTATATAATGGAATTGCTAATATGTCAGCGTACTCCTTCAGAATAGAAGAGGGTATATTGTCCGGTAAAATGTTATCCTCTGATTTAACAGGAGGAGTTATTGATACGTTGTTATTGCTGGGTTGTTCGTACAATTCATCCAAGTAACGCTTGGTTTATAAACTGATTGGAAAAACTTCACGAACTTGTCAGCAATATCTTTCGAGATTGAGGAGCTGGTATTATTATAGGTCATATTAGAAGGGTATCCTTGAATTTCGCGTGTATTTCTAAAGTATCTCCAAAATTGTTTTGGATTAACTTTGATCATTGTTTTGTGGCCTTCTAATCCACTTTTCAACATTTTGGCATACGCTTTCGACTTCCGATTTGTTAAGTTCATTAAACCACTGAGGGTGAGCATTTTGTGGTTTACAGCACATAGGTACATAAAGTTCGAAGCCTTGCTGCATAATGTCATTAAATTTATCAACATTTTCGTTTATGTCATTGGAATTGAGAGTTGTTTGCCAGTTGATGGATTCTAGGTAACTTTATAGCCAAGCACGGTTTGTTTTTTTGAAGTTGTATTTGATTGGTTGTAGGTGTTCCGAACTCGCCATTAAATTAGTTGAGTCAAATACATTGTCTAAAGATTTGTGATCATTTATGACAAAATGTAACACGGATTATGATTTTTGAAAGTGTCAACGTTTTTGATGAAGACAAGATCCAGTAATCTATCACGATTATTAGCAATGGTATTTATTTGGTACAAATTATAACCAAGTATGGCAGCCACAGATAAGGATTCCGCATCTGTTGTTATATTGCATGGTAAAATACAATTTAGTTTCGGGTCCAGATTCCAAATTATATTTGGAAGGTTAAAATCATCAAGCACAAGAACTAAATCTGACGAGTTTGTTGTATTAATGACTTCATAAGCATCGATGCAAGTTGCGTAATAGTCACTATTTGATTGAGGTGGTATATATGCTGCGCAGATGAATAGATTGGTTTGGTTAATTTTGATTTTTACACCAATTTGTTCGACTCTCGATGGGGCTAGAGAGTAACTTTAGCATTCCAGAACATTCCAGAGTTTAGAATGTACTGCTATCAGTACGCCACCACCCCAATTCTTTCAGCTAATTTCGAGAGACCGATCGTATCTGTAAACAACGTAATCATGGCCAAAAAATTCTTTGCTCATTCTGCCCGGTTCTAATGAAGTTTCACAAATTACATAGATAAGGTAGTTTGATTTTAAAACGAACTTATAAGTTCTCATAAACCAACCCCTTTCTTGGATTTTATGGGTTGATTTACTTTTTGAGTAGTAGTATAGGTTCGAGCTCTCATTAAAAGAGAGTGTAGTCTATCATACTCATTATCCTGGTGATGGTGAACTGATGAAAAATATCTAACTGATTATGTGTAATGTTCAACGTGTATCTTAGAAGTAGCCGCGCCTCCCTCCTCCTTGTTATCGCCTTATAAAGTGTATATTAATTTATTCCATTGTACTACCTCACTCAATAAGTCCCAAACCTGACACAGAAATGGCACATCTAATAAAAAAATTCATATAATTTTTAGAAAATACCAGCCTTCTAACGACATGTGTCAACAATTGTCTGACAATCCGACCATAAGTTTACAAGGTTTAGTTATTTCAGTAACGGTAGTTGATTAAAGACTGTTTTTTATGGTAAAAATACCACCAATAAAAAGATGGAAACTATAGTTTTGGAAGGATGTAAAGTGAACTTGCGTCAGTTGGCACCTTCAAGATATCAGAAGGCAGTGTAAATAAAATATTTTGTATGGATATTTATTCATGAGAAAGCAGCGCTCAAAGTGGGTACCACGCTTGCTCACATTGGACCCCAACCAACAAAGCATTGTATGATTCAGAGCGCTGTTTGTAGTTGTTTGACCATAATGAACCGAATTTTTTGCATCGGTATGTGTCAATGGATGAAACATGGATTCACTATACTCCGGAATGAAATCATGAGATAGCCGAGTTGACAGCAGGCGATGAAAGCTGTTCGAGGCGACCAAACACGAAAATGTCAGCCGGTAAGGATTCAGATTTCATAGTATGAGATGCGCAAGGTATTTTATTCACCGATTATCTTGAGAAACTAAAAACCATCAACAGCGAATATAACATGGCATTTTGGTGCATTTAAAGTCAAAATTACACGAATTGAAGTTCTAAATTCTTCCTCACCTACCGTATTTTGTGGATCTGCCTTCCAGCAATTACTACTCATTCGCAGAAATCAAAAACTGCTCGAGGGCAATGATAGATCGTTCTAAAGTAAACGTCTCTTATAAGATAAGTAAGTAATCATGATTATTTTTTACAATCGTTTTCAAAAAAATTTGTCTGTCTTTAGTCCGTACCTGGTTTGTTGTCCTGTTTCCTAACCCAAACTATAGCACCTATTTTAATGTAGCTTAAATAGGTTTCTATTTGGCAGTCACAAGAGCAATCTGCACTTAGTTTTATCTCGATATCTTAACCAATTTTTAATTATATAAGATAAATTTAGGTAATTATGGGCAACCAAAGGGTATTCTCATGAAAAATGAATTCTCATGAAAAAATAAATTGACAAATTTAAGCAAAGTTTACCGAGATCTGTAAAGAATAATATAAATTTCCATTGCCTGCTTAGATTAAATCTTTGCATTGGTTTTGTTGTTGCTTAGTGAAGCAATTATATTTGTAGTGTAATCGAATATTCGAAGTGAAATTCATGTAATGTTAAGATTTAACGTAGTTTCTTGTGATTGAATCAACTGTCGGATTTGTCAACAATGAAATCTGTGTTACATTTGGAAGGCAAATTATCGAGGCTTTAACTAAAATTTTTTTATTTAGATTCTTAAACAAAATTATTGTTATATAGTGAACAGGAAAGCGTCTTGAAAAGTATATCAATTATGAGTAAAACAACTATGAACTGAAAGATTGTAAATTAATTTTGCAACAATACCAATACAGATCAGTAGTGCAAAATTTAAGCGGACATGTCGTGTTTTGACCAAAAACATGAATGATACCGTTAGATTCCTTACTCAATACGAATGTGAGATTACTTCTATCGAATACGTTAAAGATAGGGGGCTTTAACGTATTCGATATAGACGTTTAAAGAGGAGCCTTTCAACACACAGCACTTTGTATTAAAGAAACTTCAATATCTTGAAAAATTACAATTATTATTTTCAAGGACTAACTTCATTGTATTCTCTTTAAATAAGGTATAATAATTACGACTATTTAGTTAAAAAGTATTTTAAATTTAAACAAAACTCTTAGAATTCCATTTTGTAAGAAACATTTTTGTTTCTGTACCATCTAACTCTTAACAATAACTCAAAATATTTTTTAATATTCAAATATTTTTTGACATAGTCCAGAGTCGTAGCTTTCAGAAAATCTAACTATTTGGCATATTTGCTGTATCATGTTATTTAAAAAATTAAGAGTTCACAATAAAATTGTCGTATTTTCTATTATTTCACAAGTATGAACTAGAATATGATGTTTATATTCTCTACGACCTGGACGTCCATGTTGACCAAAATCGTCATTTACGAAAGGTTTTTTTACAGAACGACCACTTTCGTAATAAGTTTGAATAACCAAAACGCGTTGCTGTGTTGTAAACGAACGCATGAGTAAAAATGGCATAGTGTTGATTTTTGATTTGTCAAAAAAAAAATCGGGTTGCACAATAAATATTCGTTTTGAGCTTAAAAACAAAATCAACAGATGGAACACGCTTTACATCGTACCCGTCGCGAATATTAAGGTTAAGGATTTCTTAAATGTTACATATACATATTGTTACAATCTCGCCTATTGAGTTGATGGACAATTAATTCGGCATTGGCGAGACGTTTATTCAACAATAATTGTTCATTTAAGGTTTAGAACTTTACTGACATTTTTTGTGGGATTATAGTAACATCTGGTGTTAAGTAGTGGCGTAAATGGTGTATTAAGTTAATTAATAAATAATCGTGGAAATTATTTGTTGTTGTGACTTAGTGTTGGTAGAATAAAGGTGGGCAAATTATTGTCGAAATGTTTCGGGAATATATTATTTATTATTTCCGGTATTTGCGCGAATATTCTAGAAGTATGTAAATCACGAGAATTAGTGTTGCAACCGTCAAATTCTATAATGATATTTCCAATCCAATGAGACGGACCGGATTTGAGTGGGCAAATTCGTAACAATATTTTCAATGAACGAAAGTAGTATAGGGTTGCACCCGTTAATTTATTTATCCTGAAAGCGATACTGGAATGGGTGAAGGCCCCTTGTTCCAAAGGTATTTACAAAGAAAAAAAGAAGGTAAGAATGTCTTGGGGAGGAGAGATGGATAACAACTAGAACATAGGCGAAATTTAACATTCGTTCAATTGCTGCAACTGCCAGCCTATATCTAGTAATTTCAGAAATACTGGTCCAAGTTAGTCTACTGTTAACCGTGCGATTTAGCAGTATTTAGTCATCTGTTTACCGATTTAGTAATGGACAATATGTTTGCAAGATGCATCTAGTTTCAGTTACTGTTGTTGACATTTAGCTGAAGAGGGACTCCAGTTTCCTAAAAAGTTTTGCAAAGAAAAAAATAATTATTCCAATTGAACTAAACGCACTATAATGTAATTATCTAAGACCCTATATTTAGATCACTGAGATACATCATTACAAATTTGGATTATTTACCAGATGTTGCATAAAAAATAAAGCTTTTTCAGCGATTAAGCAACATAAAGACTTTTGCCTTTATTTAAAACATACGAGTGAAACCAGCAACCACAATTTTCTCTTATCCAAAAATTCTATAATATTTAAAGCAAAAAATGAAAAATGATTTTCTTATACATTATCTCAACATTACGCGAGTATTTTACCACATCGTCACACTGACAACCATACCCCGTATTATTGTTTACCCCGAAACCCATTTTCGACATACAAATACCATGACAAATTAAACGAAATTGTTTTGATTTAGTAAACAAGCACAAACCAATAAAATTTAAAAAAATTTACCACAAAAAAATGAAAGAGAACACATCTTGGAAAATTGTTCATCAATTTTGTCATTTATTTTCGTATTTACAGGTTATTAACTTTATGATCGACTAAAAATTAAATTTAACCATTAATCTTGTCTAAAAACTGGTTTCCTACCACCATCGTTATCTTTCGTTCCATATTCACAACGCTTCTCTAAAATTCATTTATCTCCAGTCATTCTACCTCCATTGTTTGCACTAACGATGGAAAAGTTTTTAGCTTCACAAACAAGATAACTAGCGAAATCCAAACATCCATATAGCTTAAGGAAGGATATTGTAGTTTATTGTTTCTATGTATGCGAATTTTATTCCCTTTATAAAATGATGAAACCTATTGTTTCCGCCATTTTAATCTGTTTTTTTATGCTACTCGTACCATCACTGCCTGATTAATTGTACAGGGTGCGGTTTAAAACCAACTTATGCATATCTTAGTTGTTGATATAAATTAGTTAGTACTTTTAATATATTTTTTGTTTTAAACTACGAGTAAATAATCTAAAATCGTACATGTAAATCACAAAATAGATTACTTTAAATAAATAAATAAAGCCTGTTTTTTTATTGATACAGAATTGATTTTTAGATGAATTGGTAGTGATAGATGTCTATTCAAAAATCGTCCGGTATCAATACGTTTTGGAATGCTACTCATGTTATTTGATTAAGTCCATACGTGTCATTTGTAAATAATGGAATTTTGGTACAAACTCTGTGATGTGTTGTTATTGACTGTTAAAATAAACCTCTAAAACGCTATGAGTATACTGAAAAAAAAAATTAAATTTATGGCCGAATTATTGTGTTTAGTTATATCAAATAACGTATTCTTAAATTTATAATTTATTTATAAAGAAAGATACTAACATTCTTTATTTAATAGTTTATTTTAAATTGATTAATTCAATTTGTTTTACCACAAATATTTAAATGGGAATGCAGTATCAACATAACGAGAGAATTATAACAAGGACGGTGTGCTTGTTATAATTCTCTTCTTATTTTCACGAGTTTTTTTATTTCATTCCAAAATTGTATAAGACATATCTTAACAGTGTGTGTAAACATATATATTTGTGTTAATTTTTAGAAAATACACTACCATAAATAAATTAATTTTGTATGTAAGACGTATATGCAATTAAAAATAGTTTACCAAAAATTTAAAATAAATCCATAAAAAGCATAAATTTAATTATTTGTATTCATATGATCTTACCTTATACGATTATTATCTTAAGATAATCTCAACCAATTGTTCATTTATGCTTTCAGGATTCTTTTTAATGCGTATCATTTATAAAACGCGTTTAATTGAATAATTGCTTTTATGTTGCAACCTCTTACCATCTTCGAAAAAATAGGGAGTTTCCAATGTTGTTGCCTACACTGGACTGTCTTTTACGACAAATGTACATAGATCTCGAATAAACCACACTTATGTTCTAAATCGAAAAAATAGACCTACCTAATTTTTGACACCACACACAGATTTTTAAAAATCACTTTTCTGAGTAGGGTGGGCGATATAGGGACTGGTAAATCGGCAGAAGTTTCCAGGTCAAAATTTTTCATGATTATATACTTTATTTTATTACGTAAAAGTAGGTAAAAACAGTTTTTGGCCAAAAATCGACCTTTCCGCTTAAATTTGTGGAAAATTGATCTCCACCGACATTGTTGTAAATTTTAGTTAGATCACAATCGATTTTCTCATAATTGATATAATTTTTAAAATATTTACAAAAAACGAAAAAGCTCGTATGGAAGATGTCACTTCCGGTGGAACTTAACTAAACTGAACTGTTGATCTAAAAGATACTAAATTACATTTGCAGCAATACCGGTTCATTTTTGACAAGAAACTGTTTTTCATCAAAAATTCGGTCTGTTCCTGTACAGTCCAGACGGACTGATTGATCGGGATGAGACATCATACTTAAGCGTTTCCCACAAATTGGAAGATTATTGAAAAATAGAAGGTGCCTTTGATTCTCCGGTCGTAACATGTGTTTGTTTATTTATTTTTATTTTAAAAATTTCTAACGGCGACCTTTAAACGTGTTGTGTATATCTGGGCTACACAAATTATAACAAATGAGTTTGTGCTCAAAATAAGGAGTGCACCCACAAAATTTTCGTAGTTTAGTCTTTGTAAATATACTTAAATAAATAAATAAAATTCCCAGTGAATTTTGGCTGGAAGTGATAGCTCCCATTAGAACTGTTTCGGTTTTGGCAAATATTTTGAAATGCACAGTATTTGCGAGAGAAACGACTAAAACTAGAAGTTTCTAAATAAAATTTGCAAAATACTATTCCAAATTAGTTTTCAAAATGGGTCAAAATCGGTCCACGAAGTGGCAGCATCCATAGGAGCTTTTTCGTTTTCTGTAAATATTTTGAAAAGTAAAGCATTCACGAGAAAAATGATTATAAACTAAAAGATTTTTAAGTAAATATGCGACAATATTATTATCCCAGACTTATTTTCCAAAATTTAACCGAAAAATGACAATTTATATCAAAAAATGTTATATATATATATATATATATATATATATATATATATATATATATATATATATATAATATATATATATATATATATATATATATATATATATATATATATATATATATATATATATATATATATATATATATATATATATATATATATATATATATATATATATACCGGGTCTTTCTTTTAAACTGAGACGATCAAATATCTCGTAAAATAGCCACTCTACGGAAAAAATGTCCATAATCAAAATTTAATCATACCACGGGGGAAATACATTAGTGCAAAAAATAGTCCCCCACCCCCCGCTTCGTAGGTGGGGCGGGGGTAACTTTTAAACTAAGGTAGGAAGCCATATTTTTTATTGCAGATACGGATTCTACGACTAAAAGTACGTATGATTTGAATGAAATATTTTGTTCGGTTCATGATAGATGGCGTTATAATCGACGAAATTCAATTTTTTCAATTTCTCCTTCTTAGAACACACGCATTCGATTCTGCAATACGTTTGAAATAAAAAACATCACGTTTTCATTGGAAATACTCGAAATTCGTCATCAAAACAATTTATTAATGTAAATGGCAGGTGAATAAAATAATTTTAGCTTAAAATAAGTGTTCAAAATGATGGCCTGCGACTCCAATGCACTTATTAATATGCATTTCAAATGATTGTACACAACTGAGAAGTGTGTCTGGTTGAATTTCAGCACACGCATTTCTGATTCGCTCAATCATGTTCTCACGTATTGTTGGTTCTTGTTTGCAAACTTTGTGTTTGAGATAGCCCCACAAAAAGAAATCTGGCGAAGTAAGATCTGGTGATCTGGCAGGCCAATTTACCGGACCAGCTCTACCAATCCAGCGACCATTGAAATCACGAGCAAGTATTTCACGTGCCACCACCGAATAGTGTGCAGGACAACCATCATGTTGAAACCACATGTTCCGTCTCACTTCTAAGCTCAAATTTTCAAGTAATATTGGCAGTTCATTTCCCAAAATGTTTCGGTACATTTGACCATTCAAGTTGCCTTCAATAATGTGGGGGCCTATGAGTGTATTGCCAATTATTCCACAACACACGTTGACAGTCCAAGGACACTGATGTCCAACTTGACGAAGCCAGTGCGGATTTGTAACACTCCAATAATGCATGTTGTGTCGATTAACCGTTCCATGGTTTGTAAAAGACGATTCGTCAGAGAACATTGCTCAACGAAAAAAATTGTGGTTTTGTTGTATTTGTTCACGTGCCCATTGACAAAAAGTTACCCGATTTTGGAAATCAGCGCCATGAAGATCTTGGTGTAAAGACACATGATATGGATGATACTTGTGCCGTTTTAAAATTCTCCAAACACTGATGAGGGACAATCCGGAATCGCGAACTATTTCTCGTGTACTAACATGAGGATTATGAGCCACTGCTGCCAATACAGCAATTCCATTATTTTCTCCAGTGAATGTTGCTATACGGGTCCTCTTTTTCGGTTGAACATTTCCATCAGTAATAAATTGTTTGATAGTACGGCCAAATGAAGCACGTGAACGAATCCTATCCGGAAAACGTTGAGCGTAAATAGCAACAGCATTTTCAAGATTTCTGCCAGCTTCTCCATAAACCAGAACCATTTCAATTTTCTCTGGCACAATTAAACGCTCCATTCTAAAGTATTTTATCGTTTATTTTGCAATTACGAAAAACATGAAGATAAGAAATAACACAAACGTTAAATGTGATTTACAAAACTGAATAAATTGTTTTGATGACGAATTTCGAGTATTTCCAATGAAAACGTGATGTATTTTATTTCAAACGTATTGCAGAATCGAATGCGTGTGTTCTAAGAAGGAGAAATTGAAAAAATTGAATTTCGTCGATTACAACGCCATCTATCATGAACTGAACAAAATATTTCATTCAAATCATACGTACTTTTAGTCGTAGAATCCGTATCTGCAATAAAAAATATGGCTTCCTATCTTAGTTTAAAAGTTACCCCCGCCCCACCTACAAAGCGGGGGGTGGGGACTATTTTTTTGCACTAATGTATTTCCTCCATGGTATGATTAAATTTTGATTATGGAAATTTTTTCCGTAGAGTGGCTATTTATCGAGATATTTGATCGTCTCAGTTTAAAAGAAACACCCGGTATATATATATATATATATATATATATATATATGGTTCCCCGAAAATTCTGCGACAAACAATTATCCGACAAACTTATATATGTTATTTATTCATATATAAATATAAATATATATATATATATATATATATATATATATATATATATATATATATATATATATATATATATATATATACATAAATGGGATGAATTAAACAGGCATTCGATACAAAAAACAATTGAAGACTGATTTATTAACAATAACATATTTTGTTTGTACATAAAAATATATAAACGATCTTTACTCTCTTAAATGACCGTAACATTATCTCTGCACTCATACTATGATGATTGTATTCGCTTCGCTTTACAGGCTGATCCTACTTATATATATATATATATATATATATATATATATATATATATATATATATATATATATATATATATATATATATTTATATATATATATATATATATATATATATATATATATATATATATATATATATATATATATATATATATATATATATTATATTTAGCCAAAATCTGGCCACCGAAAGTACCACTTTCCTTACCAACTTTTTCGTTTTTTGCAAATACTTTGAAAAGTAACTGAATTATCTGAATTATGAGAAAATCAACTATGCTCAATTTTCCAAAATATAAGCGAAAATGGCGATTTTTCACAAAAAAAAAACTGTTTTGTATTTCCTTTTACGTAGTAAAATAAGTGTACTTCCAGTAAACGGATTTCTACCAAATTTCGCAAGGATCTTCCAATTAAAGGAAAAAGTTTAATCCGTATAGTCAATCCACCTGGACTGCTGAATTTGGTGAAATATAGTTTTTTCTAGTCTTCTCGATAAAATTTAAAAGTGATCTAAACTAATTTTGTTTGAAAATTAATTTAGACTCTTTTTGGTTTTAACTGTTTTTTCGTAATTGTTTTCGAAAAATGTTTTCAAAAAACGTAAACAATACTATGGAAGGTGCCGCTTCCGGTGAACCGATTTCGGCCAAAGATCGCTAGGATGTTTCGATTTATAGAAAAAGCTTAAGCATTAAGTTTCACCACAATCAGTCAATCCGTCTGATCTGTAGAGGGGACACAGACATTTAGCCAAAAATCGGTAAAACAGTTTTTTGTCAAATTAATTAATTAATTTAATTAATTAAATTTCCGCTTAAATTTTGAAAAATTGATCTGAACCGATATTGTTGCAAATTTATTTAGAATCTTTTATTGCATAGTCGATTTTCTCATAATTAAAATACTTTTTAATATATTTACAATCAACGGGAAAGCTCCTTTGTAAGGTTCCACTTCCACTGGTATCACCAAATTTATGAAAAAAGATTACCAATCAATCGGTCTCGGTTGTATAGAGGCAGAATGGTTGTTCGAATCTTTCAACATATTTTACAAACCCGAGAAAGGGGCCTCCTATGGAAGCTAAAGCCACTTCTGGTGGACCGTTATCGGCCAAAAATCGTTGGAATCTCCCATTTTGTAGAAAAACTTATGTAAGTTTCATTCATTTCAACTCAAGGTTGAATTAATTTTGGAAAATTTTCCGTAACCGATTTCAAAATAGACAACTATTAAATGTAATTGGACATGTTCGTTTTAAAATAATCAAAAATTTTACTGAAAATTGATGAAACATACAAAAAAATTTCAAGAACGAAGAAATTCAATTCAATCATTCTCAAATTAACGTAAATTGATGACGACGCAAAGGAATTTTGTTTTTATCTTTTCTTAGAACATTTAATGCTAGGCACCTTATATTAAATTTAGCTGTCTCACCTCTGGCAACTTAAGGGAACTAAAGGATGGGTTTGCCAAGATCACAATACATTATTTACTTGGTGAAATATTTATAAACGTGACCTCAATTCTAATTAGTCTTAAATTTAATATATGATACGGAATTTTTTCAAGTTAGACGGTGCTGTAGACAGTTTCTAGAAACTAAAATACGAAATATTCGATTATCAATGTTGTTCGTATCTTTCATATTCATATAAATGGTTTCGTTTTGTTTCTATTAAATAAATAAATAAAATGAAATCTATTTTTCCAATTTTCCATTTTCCAGGTTTTTATGTTATTTCTCTCTATATTATACACATACACTCGTATATACATATATGTGAACCTGAATATTTTCTTATCTGACAAACGTACATATTCATAAACATGTGTAAGAAACAGCTAAGCTAGAAAAATCTTAACGCAAAAAATAAAATACCCTAGAAAATGAAAATGGTGATAGGGAAGATGATGGCAATGATGATGATATTCAATTTTCAAAAGTGAAAAGTTCCCATTTGTTATTGTTGTTTTTATTTGTGAAACAAACAAAATAAGTGAAACAAGCGAAATTGAAAAGTAAACATTAATTTGAAAATTACAAGGAATGAAACATGATTAAATCGATTTATAGAGAAAATGTGTTTACCAAATAATGGTGGAGGAACTACAATAACCTTTGTACGTATTTATTTATTTCCCCTTGAAGTCACAAGACAGATGAGATTCATGTTTTGCATACCAAATAAATTGGGTCGCTATCTAATGGAAAACTCACATTTTAAACATGATGAGGTAGGTTAAGAATATGTTTCAATAACTCTTTCTATTTTAATACCTAGATTTTGTTGTTTACCGGTAAACTCAAACCAGCTTCAATTAGGATGAAAGGGCCACCACATCCTATTTTATAAACTTGAGCAAATTTTTTGGCATGCAAGAGTAGGCCACTGTAATAGAAGTATAATATGTTAAGTTGCTAAATCATCCATTATAAAATTTGGAAAACTTAAACTCCGAAAATTTTAATTTAGAAAATTACTTTAAGAATTGCTTACGCCTGAAATTAGTATAAAGTAAGTATAGAAAGGAGCACACAATTAAAACTATATCTTAATCTTGTAGTAAAACATGTTATTGCTTGCATCTAGCCATTTATGTATTCATATACAGTGTATATATCGCATATGGCTTGGCAGTCTCCTAATAATAAATAATGGGCTATCCTGGTGACAATACTAGTATTCGACTCCATTATTTTCATGATATCTTATTCGAAAATTTAGCTGAATACAAAATATTCTAAAGTGAATCAGTGGCAAATTTAGTGTAATGTGAAAACAGCCGTGGTATAGCTCTTAGTTTACGGGCCGGACCGATAGATCTGATTATCGCTCTCTGTTAAAATAATTTGAAATCAACTCCTATCTTTAATATTTTGATATTCAATGAAACTGTTAACGAACTTTCATATTAGTGACCGACGTGTTGAATATCAATTAAAACATAAAATTTGATCATTTAGAACGGCATCATTCTCATTTCTCATATGAAATCTAAAATGAAATTTAATTAATGATTTCGTTTAAAACCTTTATTAATTTCACTTTCATAAGTTTTAAAATTCTTTGGAATGATAATATGAGCAAAAATTGATCTGCTTTACAAACAAACAATTATTTCGTTGTAACGAGAAATCAAAATAAGTAAAATCAATTCATCTTTGGCCTATTAAGTAAATTTTTAAATTAGGTACTGCTAAGTCAAAGAAGTGTTGATTTAATTTAACAGCTTAATGATAGATAGGTCTCAGTTTTTGCCTCAAATTTATTTGAAATAACGCCTAAATTACCTTTACACAATTCTAGTAGAAAAACTAATTTTGATAAAACGGCTTGAATGCCTTTAAGCCGACTTCGAATTTACAATAAAATGACACCAAAAAGATGAGAGAAAAAAAGCGACCTGAAAATACTTTAGCTAAGGTATAAAACGAAATACGAGATTGGTATGTAGGATCAAATATTTTGTCAAATTGTATGTGAAAATAAGACGTTTTGACAAATGTAATACTAGTTCTAAAGTAGACAAGTCTTTTGGTCGTTACGTTTAAGCCCTTTGGTCGTTACGTTTATTCTTCACAAAAATAGAAGGAGAGTAAAATCGAAAAGAGAGAAATAACTGTTGCACCGTTGAAAATTAGATTATATAATAAACGCATTTTTGGCTTAAATGTACAAAAGGGTTATGCTTTGTTGCCACATAATTTTCATTATAAGAAATTTTCTCCGTTCTTGCACCGTTTCCGAGATAAAAGCCTGGCATTTATTTACAAACACCCTGTATAATAAAATATAATTTTTCCTGCTTAAATTTCAGAAAACTAACAAGAGCATCCCTTTTAGTTTGTTTTTTGTAAACTCTTCTTTCAATGTCATTGCAAAATTTAAAAAAGCTCTCATGGAAGCTGCACTATCTGTTAAATTAAAAATTTTAAGTATGAAGATTTATTCCGAATAGTTAATTTCCTGGACGGCAGAGATGCCAAATTGTGGTAAAATAAAGCATTTTTTTTATCAAATCTAGTCACTTCATATAAATTAAAATAATATCTGAACTAATTTAGCGCGAAGTTAAATTTTTTTTTTTATTTATTTTTTTTTTCCCTGATCTGTTCTGGGGCCGAAGCTCTCCCAACTCTTTCGCGGTTCGCTTATTTACGTCCTTACCTTTACGCCTGTATTGGCCAATTCGAGGACGTACGGATATAGGTCCGATTTTATTACCATCTGCACATTGCATAGCTCCATGCCAGCCTATACTGGCATGGAAGATGGGTCGGCCCGTGAGCCCCGCACTCCGACAGGGGGTCATAGATGTGTTCCTTCTCATCCCAAATCGTAATTTGTTGATGAAAATTCCCTTTGCATCCTGCCCCTATCGGGATTCGAACCCGGTACCTCCCGATCCAAACGCCAAAGCTTTAACCACTATGCCATTTGGTCGGTGAAGTTTAATTTACAATCTTCTTGGTTTTAAGCGTGTCCTCATACATGCCAGAGATCACTGAGATCTCCCAATTTGTGGAGAAACCTACGTATAAAGTTTCACCCAAATCAATCAATCTGCCTGGGCTGTGCATGAGTCGAATTTTTATTGAAAAACAGTTTTTTTGACCAACATCACCCGATATTGTTGTAAAATTAATTTTGAATTTTTTAAATCTTAATCGTTTTTCTTGTAAACGATATACTTTTCAAATTTTTTGGAAAAAACGAAAGAGCTCCTGTGGGTCTGCCACTTCCGATGAATCGATTTAAACCAAAAAACATTGGGATCTCCCAATTTATGGAAAAAGCTTAAGTATAAAGTTTCACCTTGGTCAGTCGCTCCGTCTGACCAACAACTTTTGGCCTGCACACATACATAAGCATGACTTTCTTAAAAACCACTTTTATGGCTTCGGCGATATAGCGAATGGTAAATCTGAAAATATCTCGTGGTCGAAATTTTCATGATTACTATACTTCGTATTATAAAACAGTATTTGTCAAAAATCGTGATTTCCACATAAATTTTGTAAAATTGATCTCGACTCGACCGGTATTGTTGCAAAATTAGTTTAGAATCTTTTAGTTCTCAGTCGTTTTTCTCGTAAATAATGACGTTTCATAATATTTGCAAAAACGAAAAATCTCCTATAGAAGTTTCTGGTGGATCGATTTTTGCAAGCAATCACCTGCTTCCTCTAATTTATGGAAACGCTTAACTTTGAAGTTCCAACCCGATCAGTCAATAAATCTGTACAGTAGAGAGATCACAAACATTTGTGTCCACGGCATCAAACACACATAAATTAAAAAAATCGACTTTTGCTTTCTGCGATATAGCGAATGGTAAATCTGCAAAAATTTACAATCTATAATCTCTCTTATTTTACTGCGTCAAAGAAAGTAAAAGGGTACGTGGCATGTACCACAACCGTGTAAAAGCGGATAGCGGATATCCAGGTCCAACACCAAGACGAGAAGAAAGAGATCCCAGAATGAAGCAGAAGCAATTAACAGTCAAGGTGCGGAAGGGACCTGTGTTTGGCGGTCAAGATACACAGTCCGCCAAAGCTTTTCAGTGACGTAATAAGAGAACTGCCTTGTTGCTAGATCGTAAGTAATGAAGCAATGAGCATCACTCTATATTTTTGAGTGTGTTTGGCTTCGGATCGAACCAATCCTGGATCAAATCCTAGAGATTCTTAAAGCCGAGAATCTTAATCTTTCGACCAAAAGTAGATTAGATATCTCGATACGGTGATGAATTGAAGAATTTCTAGCCTCTCTTGCAAACACAAGCGAAGTTATCATCGGAGTATATGGGAAGGATGGAACTGCTAAGATAACAAGAAGTCAGTCCGGAGAAGTGGGAATCCAATTCTGGTGAAACGGTATCTTCAGTGGATATCGAAGAGCAATACTTGTTGGATTCGCAGGAGAGATCGCTATCAATTATACCGCGAAAGTGCGCAGTATGTGAAGTTGCGATTAAACACAACTACAAATCAACCTTCATCACACTAAAGGGTAAAATCGGGCGTAGACTCAATTTTTATTAATTGTAAGTTCACAGGATCTGTGACCTTCAAGCGAAAGGATATAGAAGGCCAGGAACATTAATTACTGTATTGTTGGGAAAAGTAATTCAAAATATAATAATGTTACTACTTTCATAGTATATAGAGAGAAACATAACCACGGCCGACCTAAAGGTAAACAACAACAAAACCAGCGGACATGGACCGAAAAAATGCACCACCGAACAACCTTGGGGAGCTAATTGCAGAGGCAGGCAAGAGAAAATTCGGTGCTCTTGAAGAGCGCAGACATCAATGAAAGGGATGAGTAATTTTTTGATTTCTTATTTATTTATTTATTTCTTACTTTCCAATATTAAAACAACAATACTTACTTTGCAACAATATTTGTTGCGAAGAACAGGCGAGTGGTGCTAGACGTGACTCTTGCCTGTGACACTTTTTTCGAAGGACTTCCGAAGTTGGCATAGCCACTCTTCTTTAAATGAGATGGGAAGCATTTCAATATCCAGATGGTCTGAAACTCTGGTTACTCGCACGTACAAAGCAGACACAAATGCTAGGTAGGATACGACCCGAATTGGACCTGAACAGTGAGGAAGAACGAATTGGACCTGAACACTGGAAGGGGGCGTAAACCTCGGGAAACGAAAGGCATACAAATACTATAACATATAAAAGGCAAGGCAATTTTGGACAAAGTTGGACATGTGGCACTCAAGGGTTTGTCATAGCATTCTTGGGTAAAATATCAATTTCTCAATTTCTTGGGAACATGCGCCAAGGCTGGGTTTAAACTCATATGGCTTCTGTGGTAGCTGCATTGATAAAGTGGATAAGTACTGTAGTTCATTTTCTCTGCACCTGGTCCGGCATTAGTACACAAAACGCACAGGCATTTAAGACCATTCGTTGTAATTAATCGACTGGATCTGGTTTACAACCAAGTGCGTGACATTTTACGCTACATAAGTAGCTCTGAATAAATTTTGTTGCGGTAGCGAAGGAATAAGACAGCCGCAACAACCTAGAGTAAGTGTTTTAAATATGTTTTCAAAGACGTTTTGTTTACAAACAATAAGTTACGAATTTCCACAACTTTTAGTTCTCCGGACATATCCATTATTTTCAAAAACAAACTTATTCAAATAGAATGCGCCACACTTGAATCCCGCTGTATAAACTGAAATCAAATTTCCGCGTCAATCAATTTCAAATACGGTTTACTTACTTTTACTTAGTAAAATAACGTATACTAATCATGGAAAATGTTGACCTCAAGATTTTTTTAAATTTACCAATCGCTGTAGCACCGAAGTAAAAAAGTAGATTTTAAAAAACGTCTGTGTGGTTGTTGTGTATATGATGCCGTATAGACTTAGTATCTGTGCGCTCTCCACAGGCCAGACGGATTGACTGATAGGGGTGCCTAACTTTGTACTTAGGTTATTTCCACAAATTGGAAGATCCCAGTGATATTTGGCAAAAATCGGTCCACCGAAAGTGTTGTTTCTATAAAAGCTTTGTCGTTTTTTGCAAATAGTTTCAAAAGTACACAGCAGTAAAGAAACACGATTGAAACAAAAAAAATTAATTTTTTTATTTTACCGAAAATGGCCAATTTTTGTAAAAAATGTATTTCACCAAATTTGGCGTCCCTACAATCCGGGCTGATTGAATATTTGGAATAAAACTTCATACTTAAACTTTTGTCATGAATTGGGAGAACGGTACGAAATTTAGTGGAAATTTGTGAACCGCAGGTAGGTTTCATGCGAGCCTTTTCAATGATTCAATGATGTTGAAAAGTACAGCATTTACAAAAACGACAAATAATTGGAAACATTTAAATCAATTTAAAAATTTAATTTCCCACAAGGGTTGACTTTGTTGGTGGTCCTGAAATTTAAGCAGGAATAATGATTTCTGATTATACAAGACAGTCTTAAGCAAAAATCTGGTAAGTACATTTTTCACTTTGAAAATCAAGTGTGGTGTATTCCAGATCTAGTGATTTAAATAGTCATTTAAATATGTTTAGGATAGTAGTCATTTAAATCGGCAAACGGCACATTTTATGTATTTTCTAGTCACCTCAAAATTTCACATTTGACTTAACCCTTTCGCGGACGCACATTACAGTGTGCAACTTCGTAAAATGTCATGTGTAATATCTTCGATGTTTTTACAGATACGGAAACTCTGAGAACAGAAAATTGAGTGAAATGGATAGCTTGTTGCAACCAACTCTATGATGCTACAACGCGATGACGTTTATTGACGTCATGACGGATATACACGTCTCAGGTGTTGCATTATGGTGTAAAAAAATTATTTCGTAAAATGTTCATTCAATCACATACTTTATTCACCAAAAATAATAAAACATAGCTTTTTTCTTAGCCTGAAAATAAATATTACAAAAATAATACTAAATAATAAAAACAAAAATTATTTAGTTGTAGGAACTGCATGAAACGTTTCAATTTATGAATATTGATTATAATCCTTCAATTTCACTTTCAGTTGTGTGCCATTTTTCAAAACATATCCCAGGACATAGAGGAGGTTTGTCCACACAAACTTTGCATCGGTATGATGTTTCTCGTAACTTGTTCTTTGTAGCACTGTCTACATCGCAAGAAAGTTGTTTTCGTGGGCTTATTCTCAGCAGCTGGAATTTTTTCTTGGAAGTGTTGTACAACATTTATTCCTTGTAAATTATTCTGGAAAACGGAGCTTGAAGCATCTTTAAACCCAAGCAAAGATTTTATTATTTGCTCTCAAAATTGGAGCTGAGAAATTTTCTTATTGGAATTATTGTGGTAAATATAGGAAGCGTTCCACACTGCTACATCGAGAAGAAGAAAAATCACTTTCTTGTACCACCTTATTGTCTTTCGTGGGCTATAGTAATAACTGGTCATTTGATCGCATTTATCAACACCTGGCATATTCAAATTATACGCCTCTATTTCTGCTGGCTTCATTTTAGCTTTTCCATACCGGTTTTTTACTAATTTCATTTCAGGTTTATATCCTGTCGTAATACACAACACATCCCTGTTATCTTTCCATTTGCTTACATTTGCTCCTTTATTGCGCTGCCATTTATACTCGCCCTTTTTCAATTTCTTCAGTGTAACGGCTGTAGGATTTCCTTTTCTATTTGAGCGGAGAGTCCCAGTTGAGTGGGTTTTATATTTGAGTAACGTCCTGCTCAAGTTGGTACTATTATAATAGTTGTCATCACATAGTTCATAAAATTGTATGCCATATTTGGCTTTTTTCCCCTTAATGTACTGTCGGAAAGATAGACGTCCCTTAAACAGAAGCAGCGATTCATCTAATGATAATGATTCCCCTGGATAATAAATTCAGAGCAATTGCTTACTAATGCGTCTAGAAGCTCTTGTACCGTAGATAATTTTATCCCCTTTGTTTTCATACCTTTCCTAGTTCAGGCAACGTAAAATTTGTTCAAAACGTCTTCCAGACATTGTCGCAGTGAAAATAGGGTGATAGTACAATGCAGATTTGCTGAACAGATGACGAGCACGAGGAAATTTTATTTGTCCTTGGAGAAGGCAGAGGCCAAAGAATTTTTTAATTTCTCCACATTTGTTAAAATTCGTTAAATTTTTTGAACCGACTATTCCTCGTTTTGGTACCTTTCGAATCACATAGCCTTTTGCCATAATTATTGGTACAGAGAACAAATTTTTCCAAAATATCTGGTGTCCAAAATTTAAAAAATATTTCAATTGGTGTAGCACTATTAGAAAGACTCATTTGTATTCCAGCTCTTTGATTATCAAAATTAAAATCTGGGATGCTTTCTGTATCTGAAGTCCATTCACCATCATCGCTATCGATTGAAGTACATTGAGCATTTTCTGGTTCACAATCTTCCTCAATATGATGTCTGGGTTCCGATGTTGTTTCTCGTTCCTCCTCGATGCTGCATGATTTTATGCTGCTTGATTCTTCGCTTATTTCACCAGGTTCAAAATCTGGATCATTAGAAAAAAGCCCATCGTCTTCAAAAGGATCTGTTGAGTTTGACGCAATGTCACTAGACGCATCACTGTCCGACTCCGTGTTTGACTTCTTTTTGTTGTAGAAATTGGTGGTATTAATTTCTGACATACTTTTACTGTAAATTATAATTGCAATTGTGATTTGTTTTCATTTCATAAATAACATAATATTACCTTATGTATTATAAAAGTCTTATCAGCAGTACAAAAAATGGTAAATTTTATTGAAAAATTCGTCTTTTATATATATGTATATATATATATATATATATATATATATATATATATATATATATATATATATATATATATATATATATATATATATATATATATATATATATAATATATACATATATCTATACGTATATATAATATATATTTTTAGGTTCCAAACACAACAAAAATAACACTTTAGAAAAAACTAAATTCTTTTATTTTACACGTCTATTCACACGGACACTTTTTTCTCTAATGAAGATATTTTCATAAAAATGTGACGGATATGCACGTCATGCAATTTGGTGAACCACACAATTGTATCGCAAAAAACGTATATTTATTTTCTTTTCAAGGGACAGTAAAATAATATTTTGGACTTCCCATGGGACATACAAAACCAATAAACCATATAAACTAACGCATTATATGACGGCTGTTCCCGTCATGACTTTATACGTATTTTAAATGTTGACGTGTATAGACGTCATGTCCCCACACGAGCTTATAGAATGACGTGTATACACGTCACTGTCCGCGAAAGGGTTAAAATGAAAGTGTTAATTGTTTACTGTCAAATTTTTCATACAACTGGCAGATTTTTATAGTCGCTTGGAATGGCAAGTGGCCGACTAGCCAAATCAGAGTGTTAATTGTATAATGATTTTTGATATTCTTGAAAACTCTTGTTTTAGCTCGCGTTCAAATCTATAGAAAATAAATATTAAATAGGAACCGTATAAAATAAAAATTTTAATTACTCAGTTAAATTTTCATTCAAAAACATTAATTCAAAAATTGCGGTTATAAGTTTTCCATCTAAATAAAGTTCACATTTTGATACTACGGCTCTTTAAAATCATAGACGACTCTACTTATAATGCTACAGACATTTTATGGGCCTGCATCTTCTTGAATACAAAGTACAACAAACTTTTCGTTTCTGATTTTAATGGCTTACAAAAGTTTTTCGAAATAACATAGTTAAGTTAACCTTTTTTTGGTTATCCTAGGAATAAAGTAAAAAACTTTATCGATAAATCAAAACGATTATATGTAAACGTATAAGAAATTTTGAACTTTATACCTCGAACTAAATCAAACAAAGTCAAGAGAATTTATTTTTATTTGTTTATAACTTAATATTCAACAATAGTACATTTTGAATCAAAATAAATGAAAAGTTTGACAAAATACATATTCGGTCTGTCTGCAGGTGGGATACTCGACTTTATACGATTTTATACTTACCCGTACATACCATTTCTTGCTCTGTAATTTTTATTCATTAAAATATATGAAGATAAAATTTATGATATTATGTAATGTATTATGTCAGATAACAGATAATATATGGATACACGACACAGGTTAGGTAAGAAATAAATCGATCATTTAGAAAGGATTTTCTCTACGGATTCCCTATGTGAGAAAGAATTTTTACTTTTCCCACATAATAATCCAGGGAGATTTGATAAGTATTGTAATTATTAACAAACTATGTATGTATTACACGTTAATGCGATTCTGGAAAAACTCTATTTGGATATCAGGGCCCTTTCAAATTCAGAACAATTTTGAAAGTTTCGCGGATATTAACGGATTAAAAAAAATTAATTTATTTCATTTTACTTGCTTTTATTTAACTCGCTCTGTCCCTATTTAACAAATCCTGTAATTACATCTTTTAATTTTTGTCCACTTCCGATGTCCAATTGAGTTCAAATTTTGAATAGATCGTTCATGTGGCAAGTGGCAAGTTTCATAGGAGGTTATTCGTATTTTGCAAATATTTTGAAAAGTAGGTACACATTTACGAAAACACGATTAAACCAAAAAGATTGGAAAATAAATTTCAAACAAAATTAGCTCAGATAATTTTTTAAAGTTTACCGGAAATTGCTAGTTTTATAAAACAAACGTTATTTCTGTAACTGTACTCTCTACTTCATATCTAAAATTTTTCCGTTAATTCGGAGTTCCTTGTGAAAGTTTGTGGAAAATTAAGTACCGAAAACGGCATGTTTATAATCGATTTATCATCCGATGTCCAATTTTGATGAAATTTTGCTTAATTATCTATCATCGATGACAATACATGAATAATCATATAAAATATATATTAAGGCAACTCAAACAACGTTTGCAACATTCGTTGGCCCTCCTTATAAATGATAATATCGTAGCGATAGAGAATATCATTAAAAGACTCGATAAACCGTGATGACCCCTGCGAAGAAAGTGGATAGTGGAAAGAGAAAAGAAAGTGCCCCGGAAAACAGGGCTGGAGAAGCCGTAGTAGAAATATAAGTCGGTGATAGTCAAGAGGATAATTATACTAGATTGCAAAAGCGAAAAGACAGTTGGGAGAGAAAAAGGGGAGAAGAAAAAGAAAAAATTCGGGATCGATTTGCATGTGCAAAAGCATTGGCATCACTATTACAACATAGTCAAAGATTACAACAAAATCAGGAAAAGTATTCGCCAACAAGAACAGCATTGAGAATCACTATTTCAGAGCATTTGCGAGGTCTGCACCAAACGATGCTACCCGAAGCAAGTATCCGCCACCACCTATATTGCTACTCTCATATCGTTGTAAGAATTCAGTCTTCAATGAAGTGATCGCCTGCCATCCCTCCTTTGATGTCATCGCTGTTCGCATCAGACTAGCTTATAATACCTCGATTGTCGCCGTCGCCGTTTATATTCCGTACGGATCCGATTGGAATGTCTACAACACGTTTATAAATTACATCGTCTCAGCCGTTATATCCTCAGTTCGCCCTTGTGATCAAATTATCATCGTGGGTGACTTTAACTTACCCGGTATATTTTGGAACGATATCGACGGTGTGTTCTCTTCATCCTCAACCGACGAAAAAGCATTGATTATCATCGATTACTTCGCTTCCATATCCACAACGCAGCTTAACCGTTTTAGCAACAGTCGAGGGAAATTCCTGAACCTGATATTTGTCAACGACGTCTTGCATGCCGATGTTGCTCCGTGCTTGGACTTCAATGGACGCGAGAGCATTTATCACACACCAATTACGATAAATATTTGTTATGCTAAATGTACAACTAATTATTTTTCTAACAATTTTCACTTTAATTTTATAATGGCCGCCTACGCATCCTTGAATAAATTTCTCAGCACTGACGATTGGGGTTTTTACAGCGCGGTGCGGATTTGAATGACACGGTGCACAGATTCAACGACCTTCTCGGGATTGGTATCGAGAGACACGTCCCGCGGGTTATCCGGGTTAAATCCGGCTTTCGGGAGCCATGGTATAATACCGAGTTGATGCTGCTCGAGAAACGACGCAACGAGTTTCATTCCCTTTACAGAAGAATACTATCCCGATCTCGTTAATGCCCGCAATGAATTTAAGACCCTTAATTGGTGCCTTTTCAATAATTACGTAGTGCAAATCGAGTTATGACATCCAATCCCAAAAAATGTTGGAACTTCATTAACAGCAAGAAAAAGGTATCTGGTTTTCCGTCGAATATATGTTACCACCACCGCTAGTCAGCCATCCGACATTCACAATTTGTTTGCCAAATTCTTTGCATCGGTTTACAAGCCACTTCGGCCAACAGACACCGTTCTCGTACTACTTATTTATTTATTTATTTATTTATTGATAGATTGACATAACAATTTTAGTAGAGGAAAAGCACATATGGAAGCATAATAAATGAACATCAACAACAAAAAAATACTTCCACTAGGCATAAAAACCTCAGATTTTTTCAAAAAACAAATCCACTCCATGCTAATACCCTCCATGTTGAGCTCAAGCTCATTTGTTACGGAGGATACTGCAAGAAGTGAATGCTTACAAACTACGTAAAAAAACAATATAAATAAATATAAATATATTTATACTTCCACCTCCATTGTACTCGATCATTTCAAACTTACCGAACAGGAGGTTCTGGATCAACTGCTCCTTCTCGACGTTAGCAAGAGAGCGGGTTATGACGGTCTTCCATCGATCCTATTCAAACGTTGTGCCGTAAGTCTGGCCCCTGCAGTTACCTTCTTGTTTAACGAAAGCCTTCGTCGTGGTATTTTTCCAGATCCCTGGAAAATATCATTCGTTCATCCAATTTTCAAGGCGGGTTAGAAGTGAGGTAAGTAATTATCGTGGGATCGCCATTCTCTCTGTCTTACCCAAACTGTTTGAGTCCATGGTTCAGAGAGTATTGCACTTCCATACCAAGAGACTTATTTCTCCTTTTCAGCATGGATTTTATACCGATAAGTCTAACGTGTCTAACTTGTCCTCATTTTGTGGTCATCTATTTGACAGCCTAAACTCCAAGCAGCAGCTTGACGTTGTCTACGCAGACTTTACAAAGGCTTTCGGTATGCTTGATCACTCCATTCTTATTAGCAAGTTGGAGAGTCTCGACTGTGATTTCATTCCCATCGGCTGGTTGTGTTCTTATCTCTCAGATCGTTGGCAATCTGTTGGGATTCTGGATTCTTTCTCCCCATTATTTCGGGCGCCATCCGGCGTGCCTCAAGGTAGCCATAACGGCCCACTGTTATTCTCATTATTTATTAATGACGTTGTAAAATGTTTGCCAATTTCCTGCTCTTCGCAGATGACATAAAGATTTTCGCCGGGTCTCTGGCATATTAGACTGCGAAATGTTACAAGACGACTTAAACCGCTTTTGCAGCTGGTCTATTAACAGCTTACTGGCTTTAAACGTGATTGCAAAACTATTTCTTTCTTCCGTATCCGCTCGCCAGGTTTTTATCAATATCAGCTGTACAATGAAACCATTGATCGGGTTGAGTTCATTTCGGATCTTGGTGTAATCTTTGAATCTGATGCTACATTTACCAGACGTGTTAATTCCATTATTTCAAAGTCGTACATTATGCTTGGCTTCATTAATCGAAACAGTAAGGACTTTCGTGCCCCGATAACTTTGACATCATTATACGTTTGCTTTGTTCGGTCCATTTTGGAGTATCTCCTGTTTGGTCACCCTCCTACCACTGTCATTCTGAGAGGATTGAGAGTATCCAGAAACAGTTTATTTTGTTCGCGCTACGACGTTTACCATCCAGTCGTGCCGTGAACTACGTTATTCCGCCTTATTAGAATCGATGCAATCTTTTGAAACTGTAACGTCTAGACAATCGCCGGAACGTAGCTTCCGCGCTGTTTGTGCGTGATATCATCAATTCCCGTGTCGATTGTATCGAGTTACTAGCACGTATCAACTTGTACGCTCCCGAACGTCGAATGCGTCAACGCGATGGAGCTTTATTTATCGATCGAGCGGTAACGAACTACGGTCTTTGTGATCCAATTCGGAGGGTATCGCGGGTGTTCAACAAGATCTACGGAGCTTTCGATTATCACTCGTCGATAAATTCATTGAAGAAAGCTTTATATTACCTTTTTTAGTCGAACCCATAATTTTTTTGCTTATTTTTTGTTTACCAATTGTTTTGTTGTGCCGATTGTAGTAGGCACCATTTATAAATAAATAAATAAATAAATAAGACGCATGTCATTAGACGTGAAACAATTCCGGTGCCTGGGATATTAGAATAATTTTAAATGTTAATTCTGCAACCCCAGACGTGATTCTGCAAATCTTCCTAACCGAACGACCACTTCTGTCTAGAATAATACCATTCACCAAAAATCATCAAGTACAATGTATCTAAGGGCAGTATGGATTCAACGGCGTAGCGGTGTTGTTCGCTCAGGACATATTCGAAGATATGAGTAGCTACCGAATACTCTAGAAGCCAACCAAAATTAACTCTAGACGCTAAACTGGTAGTAATCACCAATCATCTGGAAAATCTCAATATCACTCGTGAGTTCTCTAAAGCACTCCGATGGATAGTGGCAAACCCACTCACTATATACATGGATGTATAGGGTTTTCCAATAGGAATGATATGATTTTTAAGTGACGTTTCGGCCATTTGTAATATGTCATGATCTGTGATTTTTTGTTTCATTGTATTCAGTAATGTTTACAATTTCATTACTACTTTTTCATTACTCATTTGCCTTGGAACAACTTGAAAACGATAACGATTTTTTTAAGAAAATCATCTTCTCCGATGAGGCTCACTTTCATCTGAGTGGTGCGGTAAATAAACAAAACTGTCGATTCTCGTGCGAAGAAAATCCACAAATTATTCATGAAAACCATTACATTCACCTAAATTGACAGTTTGGTGTGGTTTTTTTAGAAATGAAGCTGGTAACACCGTTACTGTCAATGGAGATCAGTATAGATCGATGATATCCAACTTTTTATGGCCGAAATGGAAGAAGTTGATCTTGACAACATTTGGTTCCAACAAGACGGGGCTACGTGCCACACAGCAAGTGCAACAATTGAATTATTGCGAGAAAAGTTTGGATCATATCACTCTTATTGGAAAACCCTATATAATCATCGATCCAGATGGACGGATCAGGGACCAAGACTTGGTAAGGTAGTCGGAAACCAAAAACGACATGAAGTTTTGAAGGAATCCAGCAATGGTACGGTTGCCATACTTCATGGCCACATCTGATCCTGAGAATTACTACAACAGTCTCTCAGTATAATACATGCCATGTCGCAACTACAATAGTACATAAGACTAAGCTCATTGGTGAAAACGACAATGCTATCAAAACCTCCAGAGCACACGAAAATGAATTGTAGGCAATGTTTATTGTAGTTTATCGCGAGAGAGATATGTATGCGTTCCAAATACTACAGTAGCCGGAGCAATTCAATGTGGAGCATAAAGAGGAAGAAGATTTACTGTAAATAATGAATCAGTCGATGGAGCAATCAGAGTCCCATGGCACACACCAAATCACAGATAGAAAGGCGACATAACATACGCAGAAATCCTCTATGCTGTCACAATTGGATAACTCCATTGAGTCCTCCTATTGGAGCTTCAGAAGAAAGTCAGCACAAACACTATGGGAGAATTCGCAATAGATAAAGAAGGCGCTAATAATCTACCGGAAATATGAGGGACATCGAAACGTTGACTTAGATAATATCATGCCAACAGACATCAATACAACAGTAGGACTACCTAAGGAATTGGAGATATACTTAGGAAAAAAAACGATGCAACGCTCGAACATTGATGTATCGAACGGACTAGTCAATAGAGCTATTTTATTAACCACGGAAGTCAAATGACCAAACTTCCGTAGAGCGCAGATGTATAACAGGGATATAGCTTGGGATTGAGTTGACTTTGGGAGAGACGGCATACAACAAATCTAACCAAAATTTATCCAATTCTCAGCTAAGTTCAGCTATGGTAAACATTTTTTAGATAATAATCCATAGATTTCATCTAGCCCATGCATAGCATCCGAAATTATGGTTTTCAGGCCTAAAAATAATTCAACAAGCTCGCTATTTCTGAAACAGAAAGAGTCATCAGGCTCATTATTACAAAAATCTATATATTAATGCACAATTTGGTTGGATAGTTTTATAAACACGTTCAAAACTCATTTGGAGCAAGCAAGTCTTCGACAGAACAAATCTTCAAAAATTGAGTTAAACCGACATCATTAATTGACTTCTTGTCTTTTTTTGCAGGAAGTGAGTGCGTTGGATGTAATAATTTAGACATCGAACTTTCTTCTAACCATGGAGGTTTCGCTTTCTTTATTTTAATTATTTAGATGGAAACCTACCTATCAAACACCGACATAATAGGTTAAACCACCTAATTTTAACATAAGTGTCGAACAAGTTATGTTTATCTCTAACATTCATATAGTAAGCCATTCATATTAACCTTATTTGAATCGGGGTAAGTCCATCAAAAGTCCAATACAAAAGATCAACTGATATAACTGATGAAAAATATAAAGACTAAGGCTGAGATTTTTAAATTTAAATTTGTGTATATTTATGACAGAGTTGATAAAATTACATATTACTTTACCTATGTTTGACGACATATTTAATAATCATTAAACGGATTAATCATATAAACATAATACTGTCGACCGGTGTGAAGTTTTCAACATTTATCAAAAGTGTAGTTACACAAATTAACAAAAAACAAAAATGTAGATACACAATTTGACAAAAAGTGTAGAACTACATAAAAAAATTGTGGCAGGGTTGAATTTGTTATAATGTTCACTAAATATAATCTAATCTAATTCGCGGCATATCACTGCGACCTTTGGGGAATTTTGTTTGTTTAGTGTAAATGGAAATAACAAGATAAAAAGTGTAATCCGAATTACACTTTTTATCTTATTATTTCCATTTACACTAAACAAAAAAAATCCCCGAAGGTCGCAGAAATATGCCGCATATCACTAAAGGTTGTAGGAAGTGTCCCCGAAATGCCAGTATACTCAGATTTGTGGTGTCATCTCTAGAATTTAGTGTTGATGGCCCTTAAACACCCACAAGACCCGTTATACACTTTTTGTCTTATAATTTCCATTTACACTAAACAAACAAAAATTCCCCGAAGGACGCAGTGGTGTGCCGCATATCACTAAAGGTTGAAAAGAGTGTCCCTGAAATGCCAGTATACTCAGATTTGTGGTGTCATCTCTAGAATTAAGTGTTAATGGCCCTTAAACACCCACAAGAACCGGTATACACTTTTTATATTATTATTTCCATTTACACTAAACAAAAAAAATTCCCCGAATGTCGCAGTGATATGCAGCGGATTAGATTATATTATATTTAGTGAAAATTATGCCACAATTTTTGTTATGTACACTTTTTGGTAAATTGTGTATCTACATTTTTGTTTTTTGTTAATTTGTGTAGCTACACTTTTGATAAATGTTGACAATTTCACACCGGTATACTGTCGACCATGCATCATAATGCACCAAAAATTACTAATTAAATTTAATACACCAGAAATTAATTTGTGAATGCAGCACTATAGACATCAAATGACGTGAGCAAAGAAGAATGCTTTTAGAAAATTTTTTGAATTTCTTGGGCGTCGCCCGATAACGGTAGGAACAGAACAAAATGATTGTGAGTGAAATGTAAAGTCTCTCATATAATTATCATATGCAATAGTGCGAAAAACAAACAAAGACTACAGAGAAGCCCTGGGGTGGAGGCATCCATCGTAAATTCGAAACCCCTTGACCTTCAAAATGTTTAGTATTCAGTAATATCGCAACTTGAATTTTGATATTTCTATGTTAGATCAGCTAAGTGTTTTCCCCTCAAACAAAATTATATAAATACCGCGTCAATTGCAACTGACGGTGCAATTTTAATGTAGAAATTGTGATTACCGAGTAGTTTGTTCTTGTTATTACCATAAACATTTCTTAAAACTAGATAAAAAAAATTTGGAAAGCTCAAAAATTTACAAGTGCAAATCAAATCTTTTTATTATTTTAACTAAAACTTACAAAAAAAAATTTCAAACACTGTTTTGTGTTCGGCCTTCGCCAAAGAAACATTTATGCTATCTTCATATTGCTCCATAACTGTGAACAAAAAAAATGGAGGGGTGAATATATTGTGGGCAACACCCGACTTTCTTTTACTACGATTACACCTACATAAATCCCGAATACACCACACTTAATATCTAAAGAACAAAAGTATCAAACAAGTTATCGGATTTTTAGTAAAACTGTATTGTATAATCAGGAAGCATTATTCCTGTTTAAATTTGGGATAAGGTCAACCCTGGCTGAAAATCAAATCATTAAATTTATTGGAATCTTTAATTATTTGACGTTTTTGTAAATTCTAAACTTTTCAACATCATTGCAAAAATTGCAAAAGCTCCCATTGATGCTGCCACTTTCCGATACACAGATTTCCGCCAAATGTCGCAAGCATCTCCCAATTAATAATAAAAGCTTAAGTATGAAATTTGATCCCGGATAGTCAATCCGCCTGGACTTTAGATATGCGGATTTTTGGTGAAATAAAGTTTTTATTAACTCGTCATTTCTGGTAAAATTTATAAAAATGATCTAAACAAATTTTGTTTGGAATTTAGATTGCAATTTCTTTATTTTTAATCAATTTTTCTCAAATGATACCATTTACTTGTCATAATACATACATATTTGCAAAAAACGAAAAGTTTATATAAAATTTGTGAAAAATGCTTAGTTATGAAATTTCTTCTTCAAACATCGCCATTTCCTAAAATCTTCTAATACATAGTCGTTTTGGTCGTAACTGATATATTTTTCAAAGACTGGAAAAGCTTCTATGGGAACTGGCACTTCCCGTATGCCGATTTCCGTCAAAAATCACTGGAATATCTAAATTTATAGAAAAAGCTTAAGTAAGAAAACTATTAAAACTAAAAGTTTCCCAAGATAGGATTAGTTTAGCTAATTTTTGAAATGCGTATTATAAAGGCATTTGCATCCTATGGCTAACCAGCCTTTACTAAATACAAATAGCTGTATAAAATTTAGTAAAGATAATTGTAACTTCAAAAGTACTAATTCCTATAATTTCTATAGACCTATCTGCAGCTGTTTACGCTTGTACACTTTTTCCAATGCTAAACTAATTCCGATCAAAAACCGTTCCTAACGAGAAGTTAAAACTTTTTATGATTGGTTCTATCTAAACATAATTTCGCACTATAGGAAACAATGTATTCCGAGGAGTTGGTTAGATCTAATATATTTTATAGTGTGCGACCACATGTGCGAATGTGTGTTTACTAAACGAAAATTAATGGGCATGGATACAAAAAATTGGAAAAAGGTGAAATCACAGGCAGGCAAAATGATTTATTTCGTTGGACAAATAATGTTGTTATGGTAATAATTACCAATTATTATTATTAACCGATACGTTCTATAAAAAATCGTTTCTGAAAATAAATCTCCATTTTGGTTATCCCGATGAAAATCTACCCAATTAAAAAATGAAATACACTAATCCATATGGTGTTGGAATTTTACGGCGATATCCTAACAATTACTTAATACTTAAGACATGCGAGAATTTATCTAGGGCGTTCAATGAGTGTAAAGCGGTAGACAAATACGATACGCTTTTCATCACCATCATAATTGTACGTAATAAATGGAAATATAAATTGAATTTAATTGAAATATATGTTTTTCAGTGTCACATTTATATTTCCTTTGTACAGCAATAAAAGTAACGGATTCCGAGACAACGTATGAATTGCCTTATTTCTCCGTTTTATGGTATGATATCTACGAATATTTTCAGTAATGATTCTAAAAGCTAAACGATTGGGCGTTTTCATGGATCACGCGTGTGTATCGTTTATGTATGAAGAATCTTATTACTTATCATAAAAAGAGTGACGCTTGACATTTTATTATGATTAAAACAATGAATTTTTCATTTGCTTTTGAGTTCAACAATAAAATTTGTCGTACATCGGAAAACTTAAGCAAATGGCTATAACTACATACATTAAATAATTTAAGTGGCAGTAAAGTTTGTGTACACGTAATAAATAAAAATCGCACGCGTTGCCGACAGCTTTTGAGTAAAGTATTGAATTATGAAAATTCATTTGAAAATTGTATAAGAAGCGCTTTTGAAGTTAGACCTAAATTAATCCTAAACTAACAAAAACAAACGAAAATTTGTATGTATTGGTTAAAAACTAATACAACAATGACATTTCGGCAAAATATTGAATTTGTAAATTAATTTCAATTGCAATTTTGATTTATAAGTAGATGTTCAACATTTATTAGGATGGTTCTAAAAATTTAGGATTTTCTTAAGAAATTGAATATTTCGAGAACTTATATTGAGGATACAAATAAGGTTTGAGGTTTTTTTAACTTCGAAGCTTTATTCAGAGAAATTAGTATATTGTCTTTTATGCATAGTATTGTCCATCGTCAGCTACGACTTTTTTTGAACTTTCAGGCAGCATACGGATTCGGCGCCGAAAAAGTTCCTCGTGTTGTGGGGCGATCCAAGATTCGATAAAATTTCTAACTTCTTCGTAAGCAGTGAAGTGTTGCTCGACCAGACCATGAGTCATCGACCAAAACAAGTGGTACTCGGAAACAGCAATGTCTAGTGAAAGTGGCGTTGTCATGCTGAAATATAACTTTGGCATGTATTTTGGCATATTGTGGATGTTTGAGCTTCAATCTGAGCGAATAACTTGATCACAAACGGCCATTTATTGGGCAGGGGAGCAGGCAAGTCATACTGATGCATGACAACGCTCGACCTTACGTTGCCCGCGGGAACAGAAGACTCTCTTGAACTTAGAATGGAATGTTCTCCCGCATACGACATATTCACCAGACTTGGCCCCATCCGACTAACATTTGTTCCAGTCAATGCAGCATGTCTAGGTGAATAAACAGTTTAAAACGCTGGACGATGTGCGTAAATTCGTCCATAACTTTATCGAGTTGAAGCCTGCAAGTTTTTTTCGCAACGGCATTCGTGTTTAACCTGTGGGATGGCGCAAGGTTATAAAAAACGATGGATAATATTTCCAAGATTTAATTCGTTGTTATAAAAGTTGAGTCCTACACCTAATATATTAAGTAACATATCGTTATCGCCCAACCGTAAGGAACTTACATTAAAAAATTGTCAATGCTTAAACCAAATGTAAAACATTCCGTAACAATAAAGCTTATCAAACCATAAAAAATATTAGAATATTGTGGAAATGAAATAACGTACCATAAATTCCGTAAAATGCTATAAAAATATTTTTATACTGAGACGGATTTTCACAACATTCTACAACAAAATGATGACATATCATAAAATAAATCCTTTACGAATAATTTTTTGAATATATTAATGACGTTTAGAGGGAATTTAAAACCTATTTCCAGTTGGCATTGCCCTAAAAATGTACACCATGGAAGAGACCATGGATGGAGACAATGAATATTAATTATGTTTAATGCTATTAAAAATAATGTTTAGGAGCGTTTAAAAGAATTGATTTACTCGTACTGTTGAAAAATATTCTGTAATTAATTATAAGATTCCTTTCACTTCGGAACTCTACCCTAATATCTTAGGCATACTTTATAGTTGTACTCGAACGAACAGGTCGAAAATATTAACAGGAATTTTGAAAAATGTTATAACAAATAATTAAACTCACATACCGTAAACTGGAATTAATTTCATGGCATATACAAAATCTGTTTTAATAGTAGTGAAAATATGGTATATGGGATGCGCAAAATATAAACAAAATGATCGTATAATATTCTCTGCTCTCTCACGGTTGTATTTATATTTTTGTAGTGGATTACACTAGGACTTCGTATTACGTTGTCTAAATGGGCGAATTTCTTTGGATTTGCACTAAATGTTCTTGAATGTGGGTGATTCAATTTGTGAATTGGGAAAGTCGATTAGACTTTAATTGTTCATAATTTGTTGATTTGTTATATGTATAATAATTTAGACTTTTGTTAACATTGTGAGATTTTTAGCCGCCGTTGTGGAGAGGCGGCTGACGTTGACCTCTCCTTGTCGACCTGGGTTGGCGTCATCGGCAAGGGGTGGATGTTGTCGCAGGTCGAGATCGCGCAAAATGAATATTGTACATATAAAGGAATGTATATTTTCGGCGATTGGGAGGGGGTTATACTTTTTCTCTGTGGTGCGAAAACTGGATTAGATTTTGACGAGTGGTGTATGTGTGTGATTGGTTTACACAGGATGTGCGGCGAGGATGTGCTGCAGCTGTATTGCAGTGAATCTTTTTTGATATTTGGAGTGATTTGAATGGGTTTCGTTCATGGTGAGTAATGGCTCGGTGTCTGCGGTTTGTGGTGGTTGTTCGTTGAACGTTGTGTTTCTCAACTTGCGGAGAGTTGTGTTCATGTGTGTTCTGTCGTTACCTGTATTTATAAGGTATTTTTGACTGTTTTGAGTTGTTTTGTTTAGGACTTGAGGTAGTTCTCATTTGTTAGTGTATGAGGGCGGATTTGCAGTTTTGTATTGAATCATTGCCTGAATGTTGGATTTGTATGTCCAAATTGGTTTCTTTGCTGAATGCTTCGGGTGTTTTTGTTGGATTTTGCCGTCGATTTGGCGGGGGCTGAATCATTTTGGGAGTTTTGGTATGATCGGCCGTACGCTGAAGTTTTTGGGCTGTAGGGTTGCCATGGTTCGTTTGTGATCTGTCATGGATTCGTCACGGCTTTGTGAAGCGTGGTTTTTGTTGAATGGTGGTGTTGGCAGGAGGTCGCTTGGTGGATGGTAGTGGTTTCATGGTGGGAAGATTCATGCCGTCTGTTGGGATCGTTTCGAGGTAATTTTAGCTCCTGGATGGACATTGCATAATTCTCTTGGTACATTTTACTACGATTGTTTGTAGAGGTGGTTTCTTCCACGCTTTGATTTCGGAGATTTTCGGAGAGAGCTATTTTGGTGATGTTCCTTCATCCTATTATTCAGCGTTTGTGTAATAAATTGTTATATTTTTATTTTGGTTTGATTAGCGATAGAATTTTCCGTTTCCGTATTTCTTCTGTGCATTGAGAATATAGTGTAGGTAATTTATGATTAGCTGTTTTATATATTGTATTTCCTTCATAATCCATCATTTTTGCAAGATTAATTGCAACTATGTTGGAGTTGGTAACGAATCCTATTATTTACCGCAAAATTGCCTTTTTGTGACACTCAATGGGTTACTAGTATTTTCTCACAGCTTATTAGCGAAATTTTTGCTTTATAAAAAGAAATATTATTTGCATTGGATTTGGGATTTTAACAATCTTAACGTAAAGAATTGTTTATCGGCAACTTCGTTATATCTATGTAACTGAAAAGCTACAAATATTTGATATAATTAATATAATTATTCAAAAGAAAGAGAAGGTTTGTATACTTCAATACACCAACGACTGGATGTTTGTCATAAAATGCAACGTTGCCAATCTTGACTGTTTTAGTACAAGAATTATAATTATTAATTCCCAATTTCAAATCAACCCTAAATATTAATCTACATGTACAGTGCCGAGCTATTATATTAAAATTATTCGGTTCTCAGGAAATCTCATTCAAATATATTTAATATACGAGTACATATTATCCCTCGTTTAAGATACTGGTAAGATTTATATTTAATTATAAAAATTATAAAATAAACTTATTTATCATTAATTTTAGAATAATTTTTTCAAATTTTATCTAGTTGCCTTTACTTAAATATTACCTTCCAGCAGGAAAGCCATTGACGACACACTAATTACTAATTTACGTTTGTTACCAGTCTGAGATGAATCGTTTATGACAAGTCTAATACGAGGTGACAAGTCATAGACGAGTCGCATGTGTCATGTCTGAGATTAATTGTATGTGATATATCCCCAGCAAGCGTAGAGGAAGTTCCAGAACTAGTGCAAAAGTAGTATTAAAAGTATTTGTTTCCGTGTGAAAAAGGATGGGCGTCGGGAAAAATTCAGCAGTTTTATAAAAAATTTTTAGTAAACATACGAAATTTTTGCGAATTCTAAATTATTTAGGATATTTTAATGGATGGATATTTTAAGGGATATTTGAATGCAATCCGGTAGTTAATCTAGTTAATCTGTTTTTTTTTTTTGCTATTTTGTGTTCGCCCAATTCAACGGTTAAATACTAATGAATTTTAGAGTTATTTTGAATATAGTTCAAATAACTTTGGTTTCAGGAAATTCTACTGTAAGTTGCGGAGTTGCAGAATGATTAAATTAATAAATGTTTCGATTATTTAGGAAGCCGGAAAATATGAATTTAGAATTAAATTTCAGGAAATTTACAGATGCTTGTGAATTAATGCTTCATTGTAATTGCTGATTGTGTAGTTTAGAATTGTGTTGTCATTTTATTACTAACGACTTTAAAAGGTGTCTGTAACGGGTCGAGTCAACCAATTTTGGTTAGAAAGCCGAAAAGTATTAATAGAATTAAATTTCAGGAAAATTCCAGATGCATGTGAAATAATAATATTTTTTCTTAGGTTGCCGTTTTAAAGAAGCAATTGTTGAAGACCAATACCATCGTTATCCATTAACCTATTAAGCCTTTATCCTTCATCTAGTAGATTAGAATTGTGTTGTCTTTGTGTTACTAACTATCGGCTATACCTAGGTGTCTGTAACCGGGCCGATTCTGTCCCACTTAACTAACCTACCCAATCCTTCGGTTTTGTTATGTGTAAAAAAGGGTGTACGGTGGACCCGGCTTCATCCGGGAACTCAAGCCTAAGAACTTGGTCGTACATTCAAAATCAATCAATCAATCAATCAATCAATATACAAAATCTGTTTTAATAGTGATAATTTTGTTAGGAAATAAATACACATTTTTACGGGAGCAGTCTTGTATGGTTTCGCCAAAAAAAATAAATTCTGTTAAAAATTTAAATATTACTATTTACAAAATAGCAATTTCCTGCTATTTTGTAAATAGTAATATTTAAATTTTTTCGGCCATGATTAATGAAAACAAAAATATTTGATTGATTAATAACGCACATCCATCGGCTATCAAGTCTTCTGGAATTTACTAGCTTTCAGTGGAATATATGCTGCGTTTTTTTTAAAAAAGCTGCTCTAGACCGCGATAAATTGTATTTTGATTTTTTAAACAGTTCACAAATTATCAAAATATTTGTGCTTCGGATTTGCTCAATCGAATCCTAAAGAGCTTATACTAAGTCAATATCTTGCATTGTATTATCGAATAAAGTTTATTTATGCTTGTTCTAAACAACTCTGAACAACTCTTGATATTATGTAGAGCACAACAGAGTTCACCAAAAAACTTAATAATTCCTGAACTGAAAATGAAATGGAAATTTTTTTAGTACACAATCAAAAATGTTCCTTACTTCATTTACAACTGGAAATTTGAAAGAATGAAAATGAAATGACTGAATTGTATTTTTAATCAGAAAAGATGGATATCTTATTGTTTGCTGGTGAAATTAATTAATTTATTTTAATATTGGATATTATTGTGTTTAATTATTATTTAAGTTAAAGTTGAAGTAAGTTAAAGTTGTTCTAAATTTTTTGTCTAAATTTCCCTGTATTTTCCCTCTATTTTATCTAGGTCTCGTACACCATATTTAAAAAAAAAACGCGGCTATAGAGTCAACTGATGCACCCAGACAGAATATTCGGAAATAAAAATTCCACGGTTCAAGGATCTAATCACTATGATGATGGAACACATTTTATTTTATCAATCTAACGATTATTTCAATGATACGTACTATTCAACGATATGGTTATTATTCAAATTCAGTTCTTATTGCAAGCATTTTTCATTCGCATGAAAGGAAAAAGATTTCAGTGGGTGTAAAAATGCTTTACTAAGCTGACGAAACATGATTTGTACTCCAAAATCAAAGTAACATAACACACATGTTTAAAACGAAATTTTATTTCAAAATAACCTCTGGATCAAGTTCTAAAAGATGGTAAATTTGAAGAAAAGGTGTTTCTCATCATCTTGAGGCGGTTTGTACGTTGAAGATAAAATTTCAATATAACTGGGTGCCGTGCCTACTATACAATTTCTTCAAATTTGGTTTGTAAAATAAAATTGGATTCCAATATTAGTTCGGCTCGGGTTTTTTAAATGGCCAGTTTCAATGAAACAAAAAGATTTGTTAAATATGTGTAGTTAAACTCTGTTTGTATGTATGAGAAAAATGATCTTCCAAGATGAGTATCTATGAACTCATCTTGGAAGATCATTTTTAATTCTGCTAAATGTATAGTTTAAATTGAACTAAATCATTTTTAATGGTATGGGGTGAAACTACCGTGTTTGTACTGGGTGGGCCATCTACTGGTTTGTTTTTAAATAATACACGCAGTGTTGCGCGTCTACGCTTAATTCGAAATTTCGACTTGTTGGTGTCGAAAGTAGTGTAGATAATCCTGATTTTGATGTAGACAATGTCAACAATTCGTAGAGCTTGCAGTTTTTCAGTACGAAAACCAACATTCGTTGGTGAATTGGGAACCATTCACAGATTTCCAGTTCAAATTGCGAAATTCGAATATTGTTAAAATATTAATTCAATTTTTACAAATCAAATACGTGAGTGAACAATTGCCTATTCCAGGAGAACAAAAAGACCGATCAAATTTAGTTCGTCCGCTAGATTGACCTGTACAGGGTGGGCCATATAACTTTTTTGGCAAGAAAATCATATCAGTGGCAGTTTCAACATGTTAACAACAAGAGCGTTCCTCCAAAAAGGATGGCGCAACCTTACAATTCGGCTTAATGACGAAATGGCCCCAGTTTGGGAGGAAGAAGCATGCCGAAAGGTAGTTTTATATTTACCTAACATACTAATTTAATAATTATTTTATTTTGTTTTTTTTATGTGTGGGTCAAAAAATCAAAAAAAAATCGAAAAAAGGTTCGCAAAGCCCACATGAACATGAATAAAACGTAGGAGGCTCACGTACGTTTTTTTTACGCCATTTGAAGAACGGGTTGTGCAATTGACGGGAATGTCGGAGGCTGCAGTTGGGAACGTTGGCATCGATCCCGGGCATGAAGAAGTGGATAAGTTCGTTGCCCACGTCGACCAATCTTTAACTGAGACAGTTTATTCGATTAATGAAGTAGGGAATACCAACGAATACAATAGCAACAAACAACAATGCATTGTCGACCTCCTTATTCATTTCCACTACAAGTAATTGCAGTGCCCAGCGACGGCGCGTAACGATAAACGCTCGGATATTGGAGGAATTAAAAGTCCAGGGACAGAAACAAGAAGCGTTCCAAGAAAAACCTTCATAGTACCTTCTTAAGGAGGCGAATGATATAAATTTGAAGCGATTAACGGTCTAGGAAAATCGGCTACGATCAACTAGATATTAGTAGCATATATCAAAATTAAGTATTAAATTAATTATAAGAATTAAAATGTGATGAATCATTTTGAATACAATGAATTTAATAAGGTTTTTATTTATGTTTTATATATTTTTATTTTTTACAAACAATTTAAAAGCCCATTTCTTATTTCCACCGCCCTTTCATACTCGTTTTGGGTTTCATACGCAAAATCAAGTTCGTTTATAAAACCCTCACTCTCATCAGACCTTGGTAAGTCAACCATCTGAAGTTTTTTATACAAACACATGTCGTAATGGCTATGGCCCTTGCTAGAACGGACTGGTCCATAGAATATAGCATTATATCATCTACCGTTCTTTGGTAGGAGCCCGTTGCAAACAAATTTAATACGGCAGCCAGCTTTATTTCTATTGGAATTTTAGTAATTCTTCTCGATTTGATAATTTTAGGCTTTATTTGGTTTACCAAATCCGAGTATTTAAAAATGTCTTTTGACACACGAAACGATTCTAAAAATCTAAAATGATTAATATTATTAATGAGTAAATATATATTAAATTCAACAAACACCACTTACTTCTGAGGGGTTAATTCTAAATTATCGTAGCGATATCGCCACAATCAACGTTCTAAATAATAAATGTGTGCCGACCAAATGGCACAGTGGTTAAAGCTTTGGCGTTTGGATCGGGAGGTACCGGGTTCGAATCCCGATAGGGGCAGGATGCAAAGTGAAATTTCATCAACAGATTTCGATCTGTGGTGAAATGTAACACATCTATGACCCCCTGTCGGTGTGCAAAACTCATGGGCCGACCCATCTTCCATGCTGGTATAGGCTGGCATGGAGCTTGCAATGTGCAGATGGTCTTAAAATCGGTCCTATAGCCGTACGTCCTCGAGTTGGCCGCAAGGCGTAAAGTAAGGACGTTAAAAGCATAACCGCGGAAGAGCAGGGTGAGCCTTGAGCCCCAAAACAGATCGCATAGTTACCAATAAAAAAAAAAAATAAAAAAAAAATAATAATAATAAATAACGTGCGTACTTTCTTTTTGGGATTGTTTATTTAAAGAATCCGAATGGATTAACATTTTAATTATAAAACTATTCATTATAATTTATCTACCGTATAATTATTTTTGACAGAAAAACATCTATCATGTTGTTGTTCGAAAAAGGGTTGCCTAATGGAAAACTTTTGAGCTGTCGAAGATGGTACAACATATCGACCATCGCCATTTTCGATACGACCATCACTTTCGACAGACGAAAAAGTGAAGTTACAACATCCGAGCCCAGTAGGTGTATTCGAAAAGAACGAAAACTTATTTATCGAAACTGTGCTAGCAAACCGTATAATTATCGCTCTCAAGTGGTATTATTCTGGCTTTCCCTTGAAATAGTGAATTGGGAAAATATTGTCTTAGCATTTTTGTCTAAATTGCATTTTTGGGAAGGGGATAAGAGGGCAATAAGTTTAGTGTAAAAATATTCAAAACAAAATAAATTTAATAGTTTTAAAAAAAATAATGTCGTGTGTTTCACGTCATAAGGTCGAAATGTTACAACTCTTGTACAGTATGGTGATCTGATTTTTTACCATCAAACTAATATGATTAAAAATTCAATTCAATTATCTTATCGCATGTTCATCCATATCACAATACGACAAATAATCTGCCCTAACGTCATTATATTGTTTATTGATCTTTATTAAGAATATGTGTGGTTCTGCAAAATAGATTGATTATGCTGGGTGTAACACTTCTTAACCGAAATAACGAAACACAGTTTGTATGGTGCTATTTCAAAATGTCTTCTGAAGATCTATAATATGGTATATTTGAAGGGAAACCTTTCCTTAATATTTTAAGAAAAATCTGAGATTTTTCCAGCGCTGCTGGAAACTTACCAATTTCTATGGAACTATACAATTTCTTAAGCGATAGGTATGGAGTTGGTGTGTATTAGGTACATGAGCGTTAAAAAATGTGCGTTTCGTATAATTCAGGAAAGTGGCCAATTTACAAGGGTATAAGCCACTTCTCTACCGATTGGGAAGAATCATTATATGTTTTGTTCGGTTTTTATGATGATAATGTTATACAATTATGAGTTCCGTAGCAGGAATTATATTAATAGGTAAAATGATGAAAAAAGTTGAAGGGGATTTTATGGAATTGGCAGAATGGTAAGGGGTAAATGTTTTAGTTTCATTTAAATACGAAGTTGTTCAAAATTACATCTGGAGTCCAGATTGAACGTAAGATCCAAATTTTATAAATGGTATAATTGGCAATTTTCCAGAATCACATAAAGAACTCATATGGCAAACCAATTTTCATCTTACAAATGAGGAAGGAGTTCGGTTTGGCAATATACGTAGTACCTCTTTTTGGAACTACTCACTAGAGCAAAAAAATATTTGTACGAATCTGCAAAGTTAGGAAATTTTGTTAATATTATAAACAAAATTATGTCAGTTCATAGACTAAAATAAGATTATAAAGACGTATCAATAGAAATTAGCAATATTCTCATAATAACAAAACGCTCCAGGTTTTAAAAATGTTAAACGAACCGTTACTGCAAGCGAAGTGTATAATTGGCGCCCTTGAAATGAAGCTAAATTTAAGATTTTGTAATTTGCACCTTGAATACTCTTGAACCACACTCCCCGATAAAATTAGTTATTTTTATAAAGTTCACAAACATTGCTTTACTAGGTGACCAGCAACGAAATTTCAATCTGATATATAATATTTACATAATTATTTGCACTCACCTTTAATATAAACATAAAAGCTTGTTATGTGCTAATGTACTCCAAATCACCACGACATCGGTGTTACGTGTCTAAAAATAAATAAAAATGAAAAGATGGTATTATTTATGCATTCAAAAAATAATTAAAATTTCATTTTTATAATTAAAATTCGAAATATAAAGCCATTCAGAGCACATTTTGAAATGTGCATCCAGCACGAAATCTCGAAATGTTTATGTGTACTCTGGTACATACTATTTGATAATGTCGCTTATTTATATATTAATATTATGAAAGGGTGGAGCTATATTATTGGAGCATGGAAAAATTCACCCAAAAAGATAGTTTTCATGCTATATATTTGCACGTATGTTCGTTTCAAACAAAAAAAATCAAGGATACTCATATGAAACAGAACACGTAAACAGCATTTACATGCAGTGTGCCACAAATTGGGTTTCCGTTTTGAATTTCGTAAAGTATCATTTTTGTCGTAGAATACGTAACCTGTATGCCAATTACAGAAAGTAAAACTTAGGGAGGAATGTTGTTCATCACTATTTTCGAACTAGTTTGTCTCATTTTACAGGAGTAAATTAGTAGTCTAGTGCTGTCAGCATTAAACTAATTTGGCATTAGTTATGTTACAACACGGGATTTATTGTATTATTGTTCAATTTTGTTAAGCCTTGCTTTAATAGTCTGATGCCATGCTGCTAGGATATCGCGGGAAAGTACCGTAGAACCACATAAATTTGAGGGTATGACACTTCAGAATGTTTTGAAATTTTCAACACTTTATAACCAAGCAGAATTAATAAAAAATAAATCTAATCAATTCCTTCAAAACAACACCGTTGATTATTATTGCGTTTGCCTCAAATTACTGCCGCGATCAAATTGTTGTTTAACCCATCACGTTCATTTTAATAACACGTACAAAGAACATTACCTTGGAATATAACGTAGCTGTTTAATTATTTCACATAAATCTTTTATTAAAAGCTGATGTTCCATAAGCATTAATACTTCTTACGAAAATTGTTATATTCATCCCCAAAAATGACAAAACGCACGTTATACGCGTATAAAATCCACTAAATGGAAATTATTGTGAGCGTGAATTTCCCAATTATATGAAATCTAACGATTATAGATTTTTCGTTTACATTTTGATACAAATCGTTTATCGCGTATTTGTACGTGTATATGCCACTTGAAGAGTCCCGATTGAGGATTCTTGGAAAAGCTATTTTATTTATTTACAATGCCTTTTAACGGTTGTGGGAACAAGCATAATTTTTATGGAAACAAACATTACCTCGCAGATTGGTGAAAACTATTTATAAATGTAGCACGACCTTTAGGCAATCATACATTCATCAATTTTTCGATTAGGTGAGCATGTAACAGGTGTTTTTCAGAGGTTCACATCTTTAAATTGCAACACTGTTTTGTTCATTGCATACTAAAACACCACGATTCTGAAGTATAGTCACTGGCTGAAAAATGGTCGTAGTAGGCATTGGTTAAAAAATGGCTTATGTAAGACAGACAAATTTGGTGGTCTTATTGAGCCTCGCCACACTTTGATTCGTTCGTCGTGATTCCACGACTTATAGTATTCGTATAGTAAACAAGTATCATTGCGTAAACTGCTACTTTGGTTTAAATTTACATAACATAATAATAACTATTATAATTTTATAATCTTATTTTAATTTTATATTTTTTCAAAATTATTAAACATAAACAAAATATTTTACGATGGTCATTGATAAAAAATTTATAAAAAATAAAAATATTGAAATATGTAGAATAATTATTCAATTAAAAAATGGTTCGCCGTTTTATAATTTAGAAACCACTTTGTCTTCGGTGTATGCATATGTGTATCCTTTGGAATATGAGTACAATGCAAAATGGATTAATTTTCATTATTTACGCTGTAAGATTAAACGGATAAAATACAAAAGATAGGTTTGGATATTTGAATTAAAAAATTCGAGCACAATCAGAGATCCCATGAGCTCAACAGTGTACAGTGAAGTTTTGACATTTCTTTCTTCAGAAAATTTTATTTTAGTGTAAATTTTTACTTATTTTTTATGTTAACGAAATTATTATACCACGAAACAAAAATGTGAATTTAATCCATCCCGTGAAAATAATACAATATGGAGCTCACACAATCACATCGCCGAAGCTAATTGATGATTAGATAATATCATATTATGTAAATCGATATTTATTGCCGGCTTAATGTTCGTTGTGGAACCCCATGCTAACCCATATGATGTCGGCACCGCATATACATCATTAAACATTATGACACGATTTCGGTGAATAAATTTGAGCTGGAAAATTATCGTTTAATAAACTTTTAATGCCATTTGCTTTGATATATTTTTGAAAAAGCTTCATTCAAACACTACCCTTAAGTATTATATATACTATAAATTTAAATATGTTTGTTTTAGGTTGACTCTCGAATTTAATCTACAAGCAAAGATACATTTAATTCTGGTAGACAATTGAAGAATGACCTGATCACAAAGTTGTTCGCACCAGTTTGCATTTCCAATGGCCGGAATGGAATTGATATTTTGTCATATACTATACTTTGTTCTTTTTCGATCGGAATGAACTTTCTGATATTGCGGCTGAATAGGCGTTGACTCTGAGAACCAAGTTAATTTTTTCTTGGTGTATTTCAAAGCATTAATAGTGCCTCATAAATATCAGTGTTATCATGCCAACATTCAATGGATTTTTCGCCGTTTGTATTTTCTGCTCAGCAAATCCGTTTGATCTTGCGTAGTATGGACTAGATATGCGATGATTGAACTACCATCGATTTGCAAATTGTTAAAATGCACTTGAAGTGTACTGTGGTCCACCATCGGATTCTAAAATTTTTGGTTTTCCATGAGTTGAAACCCATTTTTTCATTTGGAGTACTACTTCAACTGCTGTTGCTGATTTCAATTGATGAAAATTAAGAAACCCGGAATCATGGTCCGCAATGAGCAAGTATTCTTCCCCTTTGAAATAAAATAAACCTGTCAATACGTTTTGGAATGCGTTTGATTATTGTATGCGCTGGCATGTCGAGCATTTTTTTACGAAACCTGAATGTCTTTTGTTTCATCTACCCAAAACAGGCTTGGCCACCAAGCCTGTTTTGGGTAGATGAAACAAACCAGGATGACCTTTATGAACCGTGTTTAGAATTTCATTTATTTCAGCTTGAGGCACAATTACCTTTGTGCCTTTGAATAATAGCCCTTCTTCCCATGTGCCCTTCTTCCTTGAAATTGTGTTATTTACGAACACCTTTTGGCAATTTCTTTTCATCATCTGGCCATCCTTTCATAATAGTTGATTTTAATAATTGCAATTCCGCATAATTGTTGGTTAATTCAACAAAATGTTGCTTCGCGAGTTGAGACATTGTAAACACTACAAACATCTTGTATTCCGACTCCTCTTCGTTTGATTGATCTGTTATATCAATTGATGAATCACAGTCGCGGCTCAATGCGTCTGCAATTGCTATTTGTGTGCTTTTTTATAGATAATAGTTGGCGAGTATTGTAGAACATCCCATAAGATTTGTCGAAAACGTGCTGGAGCTTTTGTTAGGTTTTTAAAAATTGTTTCCAATGGCTTATGATCTATCTTTAATGCAAGTTTCTTACCATACACATATTCGTGGAATTTTTTACACGAAACCCGTATAGCTGTTGCTTCCTTCTCAATTTGTGGATACATTGTACATACGATATATATTTTGGGCTACATAATCGAACCAAACTTTATTATGATTTAATTTCCGATAAAGATAATCCATCGTAGAACATTTCTCTCCAAAAATCCAAAATGATTCAAGGAAAATATTTATTTTTTTTAAGAAACATTCCGCACAGAAGAGGCATTGTGAAAATTCCTTGGGACAACCTTGGAAATTGGTTTTTATGTAATTTAATAATTTCTGTTATTATTATTTATTTCAATAAATTAAACAGATCATGGTAAAAAGTTCTGAATTAACATCAACCAAGACAACAAACCAGTTATTAATAAAATATTTCACTTTAGTACCATAGCAGACAATACTAAATAAATTCATATTTATTAAAGTACATTTAGTGAGAGTGGTTTTTTCGTATTCTGTTGAATTATTTATGGTAAAACATTTATTTAGCAGCAACAGACAAAAACAGCAATTCTGTTAACCTTTACGCTGATGCAGACTAAAACGAGAAAAACTTTTCTTTATCCACCACTATTATTTAATAAATGGCAAAATTATTGGTACTTTCACAAATGTTTGTGAAGTGCGGTTATGTGGGAAGCAAACATACCGGTATTTATTTAACGTTTATAAAGCGAAAACCTTTACATGAATGAGTTAGTTGAAGTTGTGGACAAGTCAAACCACAAGAAAATAATCGAAGAGATACAAGGAAACCAACTAGAACAGCAAATACGAAAATGGAAAAACTTTTTTAATAAATGATTATTTTTATATTTTTATGGTAGATTTTGTTATGGCAGAATAAGTTCAATTCCAGGAAGTTTTTTATTTGATTTGGGATTTCTATTTATGGATGTATGAGATTTCCATGTACTGTACATTTACATATTAAAATAGTATGAATATCGTTTTTTCTATATGTCACACGAGTATCAAAAACCAAGAACAAAAAAAATATCCAATATCCGATTGGGGCTCTCGAGTGATTTTTGAAGAAATATTCAAGATTTCAAAATAATTCCCCATTGTGTAACGTGATTGGTATTCTTTCTGTAATAATACCATTTCTATAGAATACATTTTATGTTTTTATTCAATTTAAAGTTTTATGTAAGCAAATCGAAACTAATTAGATTTGGTTTTAACGTTTTGTATCACCAGACCATAGCTTAAAATAAATTCTCGTCAAAAATTTAGTTCCAAAATTATACGATAATTCACGAGTGAATCGATTAAACTTTAACCTACTTAACATTTTTAACTGTCAAATTGCTACATAGTCGGTGCATATCGTAAATAATAAAAAAAAATAATTGTCGTTTAGTTAAAATTTTAAGAAAATGTGTAATTTCGAAAATACTTTGTAACTAAAAACTTCTTACTTGTGAATTTTGTAAGAGAAACTCCTCAACAGTATACACGGATGTTTTTTATGACACACAAAAAATCATCATGGCTCATTTTAATGGAACTGGTGTTAAATAATCAGGAATTTAAATTTACATTTGTTTATAAGAAGACCTAAAGTGAGCGTTGAAGTAATATGGCAACTATTTCAATTGTTGAGTATAGCTGACCTCTTGAAGGTATTGCTGTACCATTGCCGCTTCGGTACTAAATCATATTAAATACACGGAAAGCTGTTATTAGCTCCCGAACAAAAATTTTTTTTGTTTTGTAGGTTGCGTTAGTGAGTTTACAACAAGAGCCGCACATACAATTATTGTGGCAAACATGCTACACAACCCCTCTCCCCCCCCCCCAATTTAAAAAATTTCGTTTACACGCGAAGAGGTAAGAGACGAAGAAAAACGCATCGTCTTGCCGCACTGTATGGAATATGTGTTTGCTCTATTCTCGGTTTTCATGATGCCCAATTGAACTAATGCGACATGCCCTAGAACTAAATTTTTATACTCGTAATTATCGAGAAAACAGATACAAGAACATCAGAATCCATTTTAATATAACTATGTTTCTTGAATATACGAGGTAATAAAGCGATTATCATGCAAATCACGGGACAAAAAGGGCTAACGAAAAATAACAGTATTTTTAGGAATTCTACGGAGATGTGCCGAGTGCAGTTATTATCGCGGGTTCGAGTCTAGTCCGAATCCATAATTGTATTGAGCGATTTTTATTCTTAACATATATCGATATTGCCGCGTCAAGTATTCCTCTAATAGCGGGATATGGAAATAATGGGAGCACAACAGTGTTATTCATCAAGACAGGGGATTGTGATAGGGGAAGTGATTTACAATTACAATAGTGAGTTAAAAAAAGAAAATAGTAAATTTGTTGAAGAAGAGAAAGTTATTGGTAAATAAAGTTTGTAACTTTAAACGCTGAATGTTTTATTTGCAAAACCCATTACGAATCCGTATCGAACGCTCAAAATTCGTAACACTTGGTTTCAGAAGTGAGATTTTACACATAACAGTCATGGTTAAATTAAGAGGTAAACTCCAGGGTCTCGGACTTTACAACGAAGATAAAAAACGAGCTCCTACCGAGACTGCAGAGGTAGCCAGAGTAAGTTTAACAACTAAATCAGAAAAGCTTCGCAAGCTGAATTCGGATGCTGTAACGAGAATTATGACGTCCTTAGCCAAGTAATATAAAAAATAGAAAGAAATGCTTTAGGTGCGGGAAGTTAGGTCAGTACGTTCGACGCTGTTGGCAACAATAAAATTATCATTTTATGAGGCAGTCTGGTGCCCGAATAAGGAAAAGTGACCAGAGGTAAATGCTTAGTCAAAAGTAGAAAATTGAAAGCCTGTGCGAAAAGAATGCACGACCAGAGAAACCGAGAGACTAATTGGCTTACCAAGAAGAAGAATGATGTCTGGGTCAGTTTCAATGATGGTGAGTCCAGCAGTGTATATACATTAACTATAGTTATTCGCTAAAGAGGGAGTGATAAAGAAGGTTACTTTGGGGAGAATTACTAAGGTGGCACGCTGCGAAGTTGACGAGTTCTGGAATGTGACGATGCAGAGAAAGGATCGAGAGCAAGATGGGGGCAATAGCGAAGAGCATCAGGAGTGACGAATCAGAATGACGCAATAGTAAAATACAACATTTGTCGAAAACATAACACTACAAAATTAGTACCGTTATCGCGTAGATGTCGCGTGTTGTGCAGATTTCCTGACGATTCTGAAATTTTAGGAATGCAGCAAGGAAGGTATCAGTTGTCATATCAGATGTCAATTCTAGGTATATGGCCTTAGTTGGAATACATAGGAACACTACGATCAACCCTTGTAAGTGGTAACTTTTACTTGCTTGCTGGTTTTAATGATACACAGACAAGCGTAGTCTTCATTGATCTGCAAAAATGTGCGTATTAAATTGACTATTGGCTGTTGCAATTGTCCCATAAGTTTGTGTTGCAATATTTTCTTGTTTCTTGTGACGCGAGCGCAATAAATACAGTCGTACAATACGTGTCGGATCAAATTCTTGCAACACAAAATTGGATACTGTTGTTTGATGACAATAGTAGATTTGGGTCTGCGTGTTAATGTTGGATCTGCCATATTGAACTAATTTACGCGCTAAACCAAGACGGTTCGATATGTTTATCACGTAAACCCGGCATTATCTTGCAATATAAGAACGAAATGTTATATTTCTTTATGGACAAATAATTTCGCAGACTCGTAATTTCTTCAATAAAACTATGATACGTTTGCAAATCCACACAACTGTAAATTTTTATCTGAATTTAGCCATCTAGGTATTTTAACAGTTTTAGTTTACTCCAGATAGCGATCGATTGGTTCTCGACGTCTACAGGGAGCTGGCTATCCCATGCGAGCTCCAATAGCCACAGGCCTTGAAATAAGATTTTCATTCCGATTATCCCAGGTGAAAGCCATCGGATCGAATATGCTAGATACTGGACAACATGCTTCGCTCGGTATATCAGGTCAGAGAAACTGTCTGCTTGTGGATTGAATTTAATTCTTAGAATGGAAATTAACTTGGTGTCTTTGGTTATTTCTCTAATCAATATTTCTCGGTCGTCTACTGGTGCGGTCTCTAGTTGATTCGTGTTGTTTGAAGCCCATTTTCGAAGGTGATATATCCCAAGTTGGCGCAAACAATTCAACTCGGTTTGTGTTGAACTAGCTTCTTCAGTTTCGACGATCCTTAAATGGGACCATCCATATAAAGTCTCACATTAATAAATTTGCTGTATTCTGGTAGGAGTTAAGGTGCAGTTTTGCCAATCTGTTGAGTGATTGTGTATCCAAAAACGAGGCTGATAACGTTCTTTAGGTGTAGTTCAGGACTCGATAATGTTTTATGATGGAACATCTTCTTAATGTCCGCCGTCAAAATGTATCGATGTTTACTAAATCTGATGAGTATCTCTAACAGGGAATTTTGGACGGTCGATCAACCGTTAACGTATCGTTTAGTGACACTCCATTTGGCTGGACTTCTTCATAACAGGATGGTGTGGCAAATAATATTTCTGCTGGTTAGATATGTCGATTTCTTCTGGTGGTGACAACTCCATGTCCCTAGGTCTTATGAAATTTTGAAGCTTTCTTCAATTTTTGTTTTAGTGAGCTGAATCGCCTGAGCGCTCTAAATATTGGTTTATTTGGCTTTATTGGTAATGCAACTATAAATTTGTATGATCTATCTATCTTGCGATTTTTATCGAAATGCTTATTTATTAGCCTTTCTTCATCTGTGTATTGATGAATGTATTGATCAATGTTAATTTATTCTTGAACCTACAAACAGGTTATGACCTTCCACGGTACATCCTTCACATGGTTTTCTTCTCCAACGCTTCAGCCTAATTTAGTCGTCTGCACAATAGGCTGGTTAGGACCTTTAATTGTTTGAACATCGGATAACCGCAGCCAAAATCTGTCACATCCACTCATTAGATCTAAGAGCCAGGCGTGTGTAAATTTTGGTGGGTTAGTAGTAGGTAAAACAGGTTAACTAATCACGACTGGACGATTGGTTTGTTTGTGTGACAGATTCGATGTTATTTTGGATAATACGTATTCAGTTACATCCATCGTTTGATTTTAGAACGCCAGTCTTCGGTGATTACCTTGTTGATGCGGAGTTTAATAAAGAGCGCCAAGGTTGCTTTTGCCTAATCTGTCGCAAACTTCAACCATTGCCATCGATAATAAGGCGTCAGCCTTACATTCAGGTGATAAATGCAAACTGGTAACAGGATGGTCTTCTGCAGTTTTAGATAATTTACACGATACGAAAACTGCTGTGGTGCTCGTGTTGCTAGATTGTTTTGGCACGGATGAGTTGCTCAAATTATTTTATTCAGCATGAGTCATTGAATGGCGTTTCATTTTACATTGGTGATATCTATGCATCTATGCATCTTAATGCCTTCTAAAGAATTCATACATTTAGTTAAAACAAGAGAAACTGGTCGATCGTGGGAAAATAAAGTTCTGACGACCAGCGCGACATCATTTAATTTCCTTTAGCCGAGGTAAACCAACCAGCCAACAATTTCTTGACTCGGCACCTGGTCCAAGCGCTTTCGGATAACGAATGACTTCGATGTAACTTATTGCCAACGGAAAAATGCTTCATTAACGTTTCAGTTGGGTCACGCAATTGACCAATTAGATATTGAAAGTTTTGTGTCGATGATAGATTTGTGTTTTCTTGTACGGTGTTTTGCAATAAGTCGTATTCTACTGTAGTCGATGAATTCAAAATGGTGTGATTCAAATTGAGTGGTGCCGCTTGAACTATTATTCTGATCAGTCGCTGCAATGTGACTACGCATAAGTAGTAGTTATCGTCAACGGTGCCCCAATATCAGCTGGTAGGTCGAATCGAGAGAAAAAAGTTCATCCTCAAGGCTCACGAAGTTTTTGTAATGTTCCTTTAGCTTCTCTAGTAACTTTTGCAACTCACACTTTGAAATCGAATTTCATCTATTTCTTGAATTTCATCTATTTCTTTCTATCTGTGTTTAACGGTTTGAACTTAACGTAACTTAAGATCAATTCATTATACGAGCAAAGACACTTTTAGAGTTTTATAATTATACGAATTTTGGCGCTCTTTTGAGCTGTGCGTCAAGCTATTGTCTTTTTAGGTCGCTATTTAAGCCGGACCTGCTTACACTACATGTGCATTTATTACTGTGCAAATAGCTGCATGGAGTAAAGAGAAAAATAGTCGAGTCGTTAGTGTCAACTAACGTATAGGTTTTACAAACCCCAACCAAAAAGAGTTTAGTATTTCATACAACAAGCAAAAACCTGACAGCGGTAATAATATTTGATAATCCAACCTTTGCCTTTTCTGTTTTTATCATTTTTTTTTTCTATGAAATGTATTAAAGCATCTTTTACAACCAGCCCAACATTATCACTGTCGATTTTTTATTTATCGTATACAGTAAGAAACGAATGTAACTCAAATGTTTAGTCGTAATACATGCATAATCTGTACAATGAAATGTATTTACGAAAGGTCAAAATGGAATTTACTAGGAAGGTGCAGCTGTCCCCAAAACTGTTACCTAAACAATAGGGAGAAAATCTTTTTAAACAAAAGCCTAAATGTGTTGTGAAGGGTAAACAAAATTAGATTATTTATGGATGACCTACCTACTAATACAAAGTTTGTATTCATTGCGGCATATACGATAGTGGGTAACCATTAATATCATTCACAAAATATAATTATAAAATCTCATTACGTACCAGCGATTTAATATCTTAACCTTTGTTTACATCATTTATTTGTTCCGCAATGATTTATCAATTTATAACTGATATATTTTTTATTTCTCCACATAACGCCGAAACCAAGTTTACGGATTCAGATAAGTTTAACCGAAAGAGAATATTCTAGCGAAGCAAAAGACAAAACAAAACCAATCAAATAAAATTCAATTTATTTTGCTATTCGTGATTTAATCAAATTTTTCAATAAATTTAACTTAAAATATGATGTCGAATTGTTATATCCGTCCTGTTATAGATACTCCAGATCTCTCGACAAAAAAGGTTACATTACGCCACAAACACACAAAAAATAGTTCAATTATTTAAAAGTTAATCCGAATTCTTAACAAGCAGTGCACCCAGACACATTTTTGCTTATATTTAAGATTACGTAAAGATATCTACCTCTTTTTTAGGTTGGTTACGTACACAGTCAACAGTGCTGTTAAAAAAAAATAATATTTTTATCGAGATAACCAAAAAAAATTGTCAGCAATATTTTATAACGGAACAGATGATACGCTTGTTCGAGAACTAAAGAAAAAGAACAAGGATGATTTCAAATATGTTTGAGATTTAATATTTTAAGATTTATTACGAAACTATCAACTTATGTCTTTGGCTGTTTGCCGTAAACAATAGCGGGACTGCATTTTTTACACAAACATAATACTTAAAGTTTATTTTTAAATATTTTTGTATATATTATTTTAAATTCTTTGATTTTTTTTAACCCATATAAGCCCAAAGCACCAAACATAACCAGTCAATTTAAGAGTCAATATTTTAACAATTACGCACGTTTACTTTACTTTTTTATAAAATGGGTTTTTAACATATCGTTATTCAATTACAATAACATTGGCAGTGGGTTAATTCACCTTAAATGTCAAAACAAACCTTTTAAAATGCGGTAAAACTGCTGTACAGGACTACGATGGATCAAAGTTATTGGTAAGCTTGTTTCATATAAATTATTACAAATTGATATATATATATATATATATATATATATATATATATATATATATATATATATATATATATATATATATATATATATATATATAAGTAATTAAATTACATCACGAATTGCTTAAATATACAATATAACATTTTTTATAAAACTCGGAAGTAAAATTTGAATGGTTTTAAAGCCGTTTTGGTCTTTGTATTGTATATAAAGTTTTACTAAAAATAGGAGATGGGCAGAAAAGGCCGTTTGGGATATAGTGGTGTTTTATTTTTTAATTTTTATTTAAAAAAAAACTAGAATAATCTTTTTAAATATGAAAAAATTATTTCAGGATAAATAAATTTACGCTAGCGTTGGAGGAACTGGACAAGTCAGATGATGAAACCAACTTGCGGCATCAATTTATTTATTACCACTAGAAGACTGTGGATGTCAAAAATCATGTTTGGCAATCCAACATTTCCCAATTCAAGAATTAACACACACGCGACGAATAAATGCATAAGAGGTGAATACCTCAAAAATCGCTCGCAGTATTTGCAAATGTAAAATTATTGAATAAGTAGGTTAAGCGTGTCGCGTTTCTTTCTTTTCAATTTTCATTCTTACGACATTGCCACAATGTAACAAAAACAATCGTTTACATTCACGGTCAATGTCGTCTTAACTAATTTCTATATATGTTTATTTTACATATTCTTTTCTTTCACTAATAATTTCGAAATACCAATTTGTTGAACTCGCATATTGTGAGTTCACGAAATTATAATTATAAGTTAATAAAATTAAGTTGGGTGATAAGAGTCGAGCGAGATAGACGCCGATAAATAAATAGATAAACATAAATAATTAGATAAATATAAATACACTAGACAAATATAAATAAAATAAAAATAAATTACAAATATAAACTACGTAATTTATATTGGTGACCCCGACGTGATCTATTTTTTTCACGGGATAATTTATAATAAAATTTTGTGGCGTTGTAACATTCTCATTATTCGCGGTGAAAATATTCATAAACATTTGGGAATATTCTTTTTTTTTTTTGGGGTGTTCGTACATAAGCACCGCATCAACGTGGGTGACGTGAATATTCCCCACTCAAATAACATTATTATACGGCTATCGAGCCCAACAAAACCGAACGCGGTCAACGAGGGAACGAAATCATCATCATCACAACTCGTCAACACCTTGCTGGAAAATAGACGCAACCATCATATATTATTCAGTGTTAGATTTTAAATTCATTCAGAAAAATTAATTAAAACCTACATTTTAGAATTTAATAAAATAAATTGAGTGTAATTCTTATATAGTGTAAAAATTCAAAGTAAAGTACTTGTGCAATTGTAATTTTAAAATAGTGTAAAGCGTCAACAGGTGAGCAATTTTTGAAATTTTATCCCTTATGCATATATCGCTATATATTGATATTTATCGTGTGTGTGTGTGTGTGTGTGTGTGTGTGTGTGTGTGTGTGTGTGTGTGTGTAACGCTGTATTTTCGGGATAAAACAAAATTTTAGCGTATTTTAATTTTCGTGCGTGTCAAATTAATTTTCGTGCGTGTCAAATTAATTTGCATTTAGTAATCGGAAATTTGCGACGAATATTTTAACTCAAGTAGTAGATTTTATCTTAATTTTTCTTATTAATTTCGCTTAAGTTAAATATCACTCCTAGTTTTGTTTCTGTTTTTGTTTCTCGTTCGATTATAAAATAAGCATAATGTCACCAACACAAATTAAAGGCGGAACGGCCGAATCTAAACCAAGCACTTCTAACAATGAAGCACAAGGTGAAAAAACTGATAACACAACAGCCGGTATTGCTCCATACCAAGTATAGATGGAATCGAATAATTTACCATCGTTTTGGCATGGCAATCCAAGGCTGTGGTTCAAACAGGCAGAGTTGATAATGGCTTCTGCGCGCATCACTTCAGACGAGCGGCACTTCAATCACATTGTAAAACATCTAAGTGAGTCACAATCAAGTCGGGTGTCAGACGTAATTTTGGACCCACCACTAGAAAATAAATATAACACATTAAAAAATGCCCTCATCAAACGCTCGGAGGAATCCGAAATGAGACGAATTCAATCAGTATTGCACGCTGTCGAAATGGGAAATCAATCGCCCTCAAGTTTCCATCGTCAATTATGTCGAATGGCAGGTGACTCAAGTGCACTGTCGTCCGACTTAATAAAAAAAACTATGGATATCAAGGTTACCACCCACAATAGGTGCAATACTCGTCGGAATGGAAGGTGACGATACTGCTAAGTTACACGAAACAGCAGATAGGATTTGGGGAATGAACAATCCATTCATAAATCCATTTTGTAAACCAGCATCGCATTCACACATTTCTGCAATAAATACCGCAATAGATTTTAAAAGTAGCCCAAATGTCAATAATACGCAAAACGGTCAATTTGATTTACACGAATTATGTAAATCAATAAATGAACTGAAAACTCGGTTCGAAAGATTCGAGAATCGCGCGAATCAAGAGAGATCTAGATCTCGTGAACAAAATTATTCACTATCAAGTTCTAGATCTCGCTCGGTGAATCATCCTATGTGTTGGTATCACTATAAATTTGGCACTATGGCTAGAAAGTGCGGTAAACCCAATTGTACCTTCAAGGCGGATGAGAATTAAAAAAACTAATTTCCTCCATCATCACAACGGCAGATGCTGGAGTATCCGCAATCCGTCGTTTATTTATAAAATGCAAAAACACTAATTTAACTTTCTTGATCGACACAGGCGCTGACATTTCTGTCATACCTGCGTCATCATTCAAAAATCTCATTGAAGACCAACATCTTCATTTAACCGCAGCAAATGGATCACCTATCAAAACTTATGGATCAAAACTTTTATTATTAAACTTGGGACTTCGTCGAGAATTTCGACACCCATTCATTGTGGCAACAGTAAATAAGCCCATTATTGGAGCTGATTTCTTGGTAAAGTTTGGTTTAACAGTCGACTTATAGAATAAGCGCTTGGTCGATCCAACTACAACCATAACTACCACAGGAACAATCTCTACCGTAAGCTCGCCATCACCACGAATATATAATATCGAAGGCTTATATGGATCATTGCTTAAGGAATTTCCTGAACTTACTCAAGAACCAAGATACGACTTGCCCGTGAAGCATAATGTAGTTCACAGAATTGTGACAGAAGGACAACTTCCATTTTGCAAACCACGTCGTCTTGATCCAACGAAATTTTCATTAGCTAAGGATGCTTTCCAACATATTCAAAATTTAGGTCTGTGCAAACAATCATCATCGTCAACCTGCTCTCCACTTCATATGGTACCTAAAAAGGGGCAAAATGATTGGAGACCATGCGGTGATTACAGACGTTTAAATGCCGTAACTGTACCAGATAGGTATCCGCTACTTCACATCCACGATTTTTCAAGACATTTGGATGGATGTAAAATTTTTTCAAAAATTGATCTTTGCCGTGCTTACCACCAAATTCCAGTAGCAAAAGAAGATCAATTCAAAACCGCGATAACAACTCCGTTTGGAATGTTTGATTTCTGTCGAATGACTTTTGGTCTCAGAAACGCAGGTCAAACATTTCAACGTTTCATTGATGAAGTAACTAAAGATTTAGACTTCCTTTTTGCTTATGTTGACGACATACTTGTTGCAAGCAAAACACCTGAAGAACATGTCGAACACTTACGCATACTTTTCAAGCGATTATCTGATTATGGTATCAACATACGCTTGGCTAAATGCGAGTTCGGTGTAGCAAACCTAAATTTCTTAAGTCACGAGATTACCAGTAAAGGAATTAAACCATCAAGTGACAGAATTACTGCGATTAAAGAATTTCCGCATCCAACCACAATCCATCAAATTCAACGTATTGTGGGTATGGTTAATTATTATCATCGATTCTTACCTCACTTGGCCGATCAAATAGTGCCAATTTATAATCAAATGAACTCTTTGATTAAATTAGGTAAAAAAGCTATCTTCTCCTGGCCTTTAGATTTCCAAATAGCTCTCGAGACAATAAAAAATTCACTCGCAAACTGCACGTTACTAGCACATCCAAAAGAAAACACCGTACTCGTATATTGCATTAGGACTTATGCTTCTAATACGGCATGTGGTGGTGTGTTAGAACAAATAAACGAAAATGAATGGCAACCTTTAGCATTTTTCTCAAAAAAAATTTCACCTGCAGAACAAAAATATTCCACCTTTGATCGTGAATTATTAGCGATCTTTATTGGAATAAAGAAATTTAGGCATTTTCTCGAAGGACGTGAAGTAAGAATTTATACTGATCATAAACCTTTAGTGACTGCAATTAACTCCAAAACGGAACGAAGTCCAAGACAAACTGGTCATTTGGAATTTATTGCCCAGTTCACAACGGATATTCGTCACGTGAGTGGTACAGAAAACGTAGTGGCTGACCCCTCTCGCGTCCCGTCGACATCTCAGTTTTAACTTTCATTGGTTTTGACATCGAGAAATTAATTCAATCGCAAGAACAAGATCCAGAACTAAAAGGATACTTAGACGGTTCGAAACCACTCAATAAAAGATTGAAACGTAAGATTATTCGAAAAAATTTCTGGTAAACTGATTAGAATTAATAAACATCTGATCACAAACAATAAATAAAAAAATTGAAATGAATAAAGAACTTAATTAATCAGTAGATACTCGTATCTTAGTTACAAATTTTCTTATTACTTCATGTCTCATCATTTTCATTCGTTTACAAATTACGTGATTTTCCGATTTCAAATTTGAATGTACGATCTACCATTAGCGTTTTGTTCTTGGAAGAGGAGTGATGTGGATGTCAAAAATCATGTTTGGTAATCCAACATTTCCCAATTCAAGAATTAACACACACGCGACGAATAAATGCATAAGAGGTGAACAACTCAAAAATCGCTCGCAGTATTTGCAAATGTAAAATTATTGAATAAGTAGGTTAAGCGTGTCGCGTTTCTTTCTTTTCAATTTTCATTCTTACGACATTGCCACAATGTAACAAAAACAATCGTTTACATTCACGGTCAATGTCGTCTTAACTAATTTCTATATATGTTTATTTTACATATTCTTTTCTTTCACTAATAATTTCGAAATACCAATTTGTTGAACTCGCATATTGTGAGTTCACGAAATTATAATTATAAGTTAATAAAATTAAGTTGGGTGATAAGAGTCGAGCGAGATACACGCCGATAAATAAATAGATAAACATAAATAATTAGATAAATATAAATACACTAGACAAATATAAATAAAATAAAAATAAATTACAAATAAATATAAACTACGTAATTTATAAGACAATGAGCAAACCGACGATGACTCGGGGGATGAGGTGATTGTAAATACAAATTGCATAGCGATCCCAATGTTGCGTACTGAAGTTGAGTTCGAGTTCGGAAAGGAAGATGAGTTAGTTATCAACGAAATCTTTGAACTAGATGACGAAACTGAAACCATATCTGTAGAAATAGTTCAATCAAATAAACGACCAGGAATAGAAGTCAATAATACAATATTACATTAATGGATAAAGCGTGAAATACCTGAAAATGTAAAACCGAAATTGAACAGTTATGATGAAGTAGTCCCCGATATACCACTAACTGGCGAGTCACATCATGTCGAATTTTTTGACCTTTTTTCAACGATGAGTTGATACTGAATTTAGTGAATTGTACGAACCAGTATTCATTTCAATATAAAAATTCATATGTATTGATTGGGATCCTCATCGTTTCAGAATACACTGAAGTACCACGACGAAGATTCTGATGGTCACACTATGATGATTGTCACAACGCCATAATTTCTAATACTATGCGAAGAAATCTTTTTGACAAAATATTTGGATTGCTTCATTTCGCCAATAATGCGAACCTACCAGCAAATGACAAATTCGGAAACGTGTGACAACTTATCGGCGAGATGAATGAAGCTTTTATAAAATATGCAGCGATCGTAAAGGGCCTTGCGGTTGATGAGTCAATAACTCCCTATTTTGGTCGTCATTATTTATATAATAAATATCTACCATGCCGACTTTTCGCATTTTCTTTCGTGTATACGTACTCCAATCACGGCATATACTTGTGCACTGTGCAGTGGTTGAATGAACGTATATTTTAAGTTGTAACACGATCGCTATGTTTTGATTACGCAAAGGCAATTATGTTTGAGGTAAATGGCATGCGTAATGAACTCTGCTATTGAAAATAATCAACAATTGCAATCAACGTGCAATCTATTTATTTGGAAAAAAGTTTTCGCGTGGATCGATCTCACAAAATTGATGTTACGTTTTTGGACATGGTCGTTATGCATTTTTGTGATGAAAGCACAAAAATCGTCTATCGAATATGTATAAATAGTGAATGAATTTGTTGGGAAGGGGAGTTTTTTTTAAGACAGTGACCCGAGTGGTAGTGGAATTAATTAATTGGAAATTAAATGTTTTTTTTTTGAAGTTGTGTTTTATTTGGTTAAATAAATTTGTTTTTTTTGATTTGTAAAAGATTGACTGTGTTTTTGTGTTTAGTGATTGCGGGTCGAGCATAAAGGGACAGCCGAGAACGATCGGTAAGTATAGGGATATGGTAGGCCTGTGACTTAAAATCAATTAGTGGCCATAGACGGGATACTCCCTTTCTGCCAAGGTCCTCCTCCAACTGAATTGGTACGCAGGGCCTACACTGTGGAGATTGTGTTTGTCGTTTTTTTTATTATATTGTTTTCTTTTAACATGATAGGTCTTTAGGGATTATGACAACCGAAAGAACCTAAATAAACAACCACTGGTGTAAGTCCGTTTCTCATGATGGTTTAAGATCGCCAATTTTGGGTCCGATATCCCACTCAACCCTTTTTCCTTTTCTTTCATTTTGTAATCAGTTTTTTTGTTCCTCGCGGTAAACTAGGCCGTTATCTGAGTACCCCAAAACCCACGACCGTTCCCCTCTACCAGTATGAGCTGCGGGAACCAATGCCGCATGGGGTACCAGGCAGATAATGGTAATTCTGTGAAACTGAGTTGGCTTTAGCTGTAGCTAAAGTATAACCAACCCGTTTCATGCATACAATTTGATGTCTGCCAAGATAGACAAATTTCAAATTCCCATAAACAGCCACTCGGGGAATCGGTAATACTAAATTTTTCAAACATATTGAAAGACAATTTCGAAAATTTCCAATTTTTTTTATTTTTTGATAACTTTTTTCTTCAATTCTGAAAAAACTTTCGGGATTAAATTATGGAGGCATCGGTACAGCGAGGAAGTATCGGTAAGACGCCATTAAGCGAAGTACCGAAAAAGGCCATATACAGCCGCTTTCGATGAAAATAGTAAAATAACAGCTGTCCGTTGGAAAGGATAACAACGTAACAACAATCTTGTGTAACGAACTTGGGGTTGCCCTACGCAAACTTGTTTCCGCTACTCTGCTGCTGAAAAAAGAAAAATATCAGTAATGCAGCCAAACGTTGTTCATATGTACAATCAATTTATGAGAGGAGTCGATCTATTCGATAATCATGTACCAAATTACCGAATTCGTGTAAACGGAAAAAAGTGGTACTTTCCAATTGCTTTATGGATTTTTGATGCAGCAATCTACAATTGATGGGTTTTAGCAAAATCCGTGGGAAGCAAGTTGGACCCGCTCCAATTTAGAAGCCAAATTGCTAGATCATTATGCAATAAATATTGAACACATCCGTTAGCGCCCGGCCCACGTCCCAAGGCTATAAAACATAAAACGGCCCTCTTCAGCTCCTCTTTTAATTTATATTGTATTTAATGTTAAATGAATTGAAAAATTAATAAACCTTAATTCGCAAAAACAATGTACCTTTATTATCATATTTTGACAATGGCAATTCCCAAATTTCGGTCAGAGTTTTCATGAAATTTTCCAAGCTGGTGAAAAACTAAAATTCAAAACCACTAAATTTAGTATCTATTAGAAAAAAAACAACAAAATTTTCATTGGATTAAATAACATTTCTATAGTTTATAATTATAGAATCAAATGGGTTAAAGCTGAAGCCGTTTTTTGCATCCCACTCCTAAGCCTTAACCACATTTAAGAGATTGGTTTTAAGCTTTAGCCTTTGCAGTCATAATGTACTACTATGGATGGAATTAATGTAAAGCGAAAAAATATTTGTAAATAAATTGAGCTTGAATACATACCGATCGGCATTACAATAATACTCCCTTCCTAATAAATTCGGAGCGTATTGGTAGAATATATTATAAATTGCACTGTCAATGCCTAAAGCATATTGAATGGCTGTAGTGAATTGACCGATAAAATCCAAATGAAGGTGAAATACTTTTTCCGAGATTTTTATAGGAAGCATAAATACCAGAGCTTACTCTCGATTTTCTAAAAGATATTTAAATTGATTATTGTCAGAATAACTAAGAAACAAATTATTTGTCATGAATCCGAAATATCCAGTCTAATCGCTGTGTTGCTCAATACCATTTTTCCTTGAAATTGTTCAAGGTTTCAATAGATGGTGTAAACTATTTAATCGGTGTCCCGCTTTTGTAACGTTTTATCTAAATTATTATCTAATGCATTTGGAGATAAACGTCTAAAACATTTAATCGGTCCAATTTATATTGGTTTCTTTTTTATTTGAGTTTCATAAAGAAATTTTCAGTCTGCGGTGTGCAGCAAGGCTTTTCAAAAGGTTTATGTTAATTCGCGCCAAAATCTAGAACGTAAAGGTTCGTTTTAAAAATATGAAGGATTGGTTTAATCACTAATCCTAGTAAATGTGCATTCGCTTGTCACGCAATTGAATTGAATTAATATAGAATTAAATTAATAAAAATATTTGAACGATCTACCAATCAGTGGGAATATGCATATCGAAGTGAAGCTTCATCCTTCATAAGTGAGTCGGAGTTCTGATTACGACACCTGTGGCACCGTTCTTTCATTTTCGAGAATAGGGAATTGAGAGGAACAGATAGATTTACATAAATGTTCGATTAACAACAAAAAATTGCTAAGGCAGCAAACTTTATTTTCTTTTACGTAATTTACTATTACGAAAATTTTTGACCTTGAGATTTTTGCAGATTTACCACTCGCCGAAGTCAAAAAAGTAGTTTTTAAAAAAGCTCCGTATGTCTGTCCATGTGTGGTGTCGTACAGAATAAATATCGGTGTGCACTCTACAGCCCAGGTGGGTTGACTATTCGGATTGAACCTTCGATAGTACTGAATTATTTGAATATCAATTTTTCAAACTGTAGTAACTGTTCAAGTAACTGAGTAACAGAAGTGAGAAGAGCATTCGTTTCCTTCTATTCAGTTAAATAGCGAGTAAAACAATTCGTGGTTGAATTAGCAAAACAGTGAAAAAAGTTTTGTGTGTTTATTATTTAATTAAAATTTATTATAATGTCTGAAACTAAGGAATTAAACGCACAAATAGTGGTAAATTTTTTATTTATATTATTGTTTTGATTTAGTATTTTATAAATAAAAGTTTTATTTTAATTTACTTTGCCTAAAGCACCGATTTTAATGGACACGAGCTCTTTTAATTATTTGTATCCGTCATCGTACAGTAGTAAGTCAGGAGACGAACCTGAAAGTTCTAACCTCATAATAGAGTTCAGAGGTATATTGAAATTACAGTAAAGGGTTACAACAATGTGGAATTTAGGAAAACATTTATTTTAATAGTCTTATGGGTTTCTTAAATCCAAATTTTAAATTTGAAAAAGAGTGATTTTGAATTGCTATTTTTATATTTCTAGAATTTTTGGAGCTATTAATGTTTAATACGAGTAGCAATTCAACCTAATAGCGATTCTACATAGGAAAAAGTGTTAATGGCTATGTACTATTTGGGAAACCAGAATTGCTCCAGGCAGGTTACCGATCTATTCGATGTGCCTAATAATACAGCTCAAGTGGTGATAACTTTTGTAATCAACTTATTATGTACCCAAATATAATAACGACCAATGCGTGAAGAAGCGATTGCAAATTAGGAGCTGTTTTATAATAAAGGTGGAATCAGAAACGTATTGAGTTGTATCGATGGGTTCCCTATTACCATTTTAAATTTAAAAAAAGATATTGATTAATAATAGGGAGGGATATTCCAGCATATTGCTCCAAGTTGTAGTAAATTATAATATGTATGCAGTTTATTGACGTTCACGACGACGAAAGTCTTGTTTATGTTGGTGACTACTTATATGTCCCAAAATGGCCTTCTATTACCTTTTAAGGATAATGGTAATCTATCTAGTTAAGCAAAATTTTAAATCAGTCTCAATATTTGAACCAGAAGACATTGCGCTGGGTACAATAGTAGCAGGCGCCAACAATATTTTCTCCAGTTACAACAAATAAAAAAACAAATAAATTTCAATGAAATAAAAATAATTAAAACAAACTCAAATGTTTTTTCTTCAAATTTCATTATTTAATAAGTTTAAAATATTTAGAAATTAATTTTATGTTTATTAAAAATTTTCTTTTCGGAATTCTCTTTTTTCTTTAGACACTCCAATTTGTAGTTGTAGCTCTCATCGCTGGGGGATGGATGACTTTTTTTGGGTATTGTGTTTTGCGACGATGAGACAGATTTTTTACTATGGCTGACATTGTATCAATCACCGTAACACTATCACCAATACTTATACCCACTCCTTCTTGAAAATGTCTGTCCTTGATTCCAAGGATGTCATCAATTTTCTCAAAAAATTTTAACTTTATGGGACCTCGTGCCAGTTTGGTTTTATTACCATTCGCCGCATTTTTGTATGTTGGCGACAGGTTGTTCCATTTAAGCGAACATTCTTTGGACGTTCGCTACAAAAACAAAATTGAAATAAAACTATAAATTTATGTATAACCAAATATGTTTCGACCTGCCATGACATCTATTGCTTGAAAGTAGAAATTAAGTCCCATGCGAGTTTTCTCTGTATCACAATGTGACGAGCTTTCCTTGAATCCCTGATATGCATTTATTAACTCCAAATTCGCTACTCTCTCGCTCAGTTTGATGAAGGACTCTATAACAATTTTCTATATAAATTTGCTAACATTGTTGGTTTATGATTTTTTTGTTTTTTAACTCATACATGGAAAATGTGTAAGAATCCCAACAATCAGTTTCGAACGGATGAGATTATTGATTTGAAAAAATCAGTCTTCTCGTCAGGTCGCGACGACTGATGTTGTATTACTTACATTGAAATATTGTCTATATATAGGACAATATCATGTATTTGTAGTACTAGCGAATTACTTGCTTAGCCTACGAAATCGATTCTTTTAATTTTTTTCATCTATATTTCATTCTCACAACTAACTTTTTCGTGTTTACGAATTTATACTAATGTTTTACTTTTATTTTTCTATTGTAATGGTTTTTATTGAATAAATACCATTAGTAACCATTACCGATGCAAGGCTCATGCCTTCCTTGGATTTTGCGGTACATAGCTTGAGCCATGTTTTCCTTGTTTTCATTCCAAAGTAACAAAGGTTAAGATGGCGAGGGAAAGGCACAAATATATGCAAAAAGCTGTCTCATTTGGCAGGCATAATGTACGCCTGTATCATTTTAGTTTAGTTTGAACCAAGTAGAAATCGTGTATTGTGCTTTAGTTTTTGAAAAACCAAATATTAGTAAATGATTATGTGTTCACAAGTGATTATGTGCGAGAATTCACTACAACACCCCTTTAACATAATTTTTCTTTGGTAATTCTTTAAACAGTATATGAAACAATGAACAAGGATGAAAACATTTCCAAACAAGTAAAATGTTTAAATCATATATGATAAATACAAATATCATTATTTTACTCTGCACAAAATTGATCGGACTCTGCGTTGTCTCTCAATTCAAATTTTATAAAATTTTTGTATAAAATCTTGGATTTTATTTTTTCAACTTAAAAATGTCCTCCTTAATGAAATACCTATTTAGGGCTGCCATCAAGTTGTAAAATTTTCGTTGGAGAATAAGATGATGTTTGAAGGCAAATAAAGGCAAAATAAAAGGAACAAAATACAATCAAGAAGAAAATTATTGGAAGACTACGTAGAACAAAAGAAATGATAAATGTATTTGGTCCCTACGGACCACACATCTATAAATATGTAAAATGTTAAAACTGAACTAGGTATTTCACAAAATTGTATTATTATTAATATTATATCTTAAAGCTAATTTGTTGAAATATTTGGTGATACTTGTCGGGCGTGAAATACCTTCGTTCTGCTAGTATTATTATAAAGACGTAACATTTGAAGAAGTGTTTTCGATGATCTAAAAATCCGTTTCGTATCTTTTAATTACGGGAAGTTTACGGTCTAAGCGGCATGGTTCTAACGTACAAAGGGGCTGAGAAATTAAGAAGCATCTTTTCAAATCGATACAAATTACAACAAGGGGAAGAAGTTCTGATACATGGCCAACAGAGATGGAACTAAACCATTTCTTTACCGAACATGTTGAAATTGGGCAATGAATGAAAATGTGATTCTCAAATCATTTTTTAGAAAAAGTTCTGGAATATTGTCATCTGGGACGAAATCAGATTATTTCTGAACATATTATTATGAAATTTGGTAAAGTGGATGAAAATTGGATGGTGGATGAAGATGGTTTTCTAAAATGATTTTTGGATGAAGTTCTGGAATATGACAAATGGGACGGAACTAGGTTATTTCTGAACAGAATATAAAGAAAGTTTTAATGTTGGATGGAAATGAGATTCTAAAATGATTTTAGATGAAGTTCTGGAATATAGTCATCTAGGACGGAACTGAGCCATTCCTTAACCGATCTTTCTTAAATTGCGTATGATGGATTGGAGATAGAATTCTCAAATTAATTTTAAAAAAAATTCTGGAATATCTGGCTATCTGGCACGGAACTAATTCATATCTTAGCTGATCATCACGAAATTGGATATGGTGAAATAAAATGGGATTCTTAAACGATTTTTAGAAGCCGTTTTAGTATTCGGCCAACTGCTACAGAACTAAGCCATTTTTTGTCGATTACGATGAAATTTGTCAACATGAATAAAAATGGGAAGCCTAAATTAATTTTGGAAAAATTGGATTCTATAATGACATGTTGAAATGAAGTTTGGAATATGGCCAACTGGGACGAAACTAAGCCATTTCTTATCGATCATAGTATAATTGATTATGGTGGATGGAAATGGGATTCTAAAAAGAATTTTGGAGGAAATTATAGAATATGGCCATCTAAGCCGGAAATCAGACATTTCTTAATGTTATGTAGTTCTTAATGATATGATTAAATTGTGGATAGTGGACAGAAATGAGGCTCTAAACTGATTTTGGAAAAAATTTCTGGAATATAGCTAACAGGAACAGAATTAAGTTATTTATAATGAACTTTTTTATGCTGGATGGGAATGGGCTCCTAAAATTATTTTTAGAAGCAGTTCAGCAATACAGACTACTAGGACGGAACTCAGACAAAGATGTAATTGGATATTATAAATGAAAACGGAATTCTTAAACATTTTTATAAAAAGTTCTGGATGTTGGAGGATTTCATTAACCTAATAATTAAAACAACAACAAACTTTTAATTTTAATACACTTTATTTCCATCACTAAAATCCAACATCCGCAGATCGCCAAACTCCAGCATTACCACCGTATAATCTAAAATACAAAATAGTTTAAATTATATAAATGGATTATATTACAAACTGTAAATATTGACAATTAAAGACAGCTATTAAATTATAGGCATAATAATGTTATAGACTATACCATTTAATATTCGGTATACAGAGTGCGTTTGATATTGATATTGTTATACTAGTAACAAATTTTGTTGTAATTAATTTAAATTTAAAAAAATTACCGCACTTTTCAACAAATGTTCGACAAAATTTTATAAACATTTATAAATGATAATTTAGAGTTTTATAGTTTAAGCTGGTCAAGAATTGTAAAAATATAAAATAATTATTTCTCTTTACAATAAACTCTTGAATTGTAAGGATCAGTTTCAAGATATACAGTGTGTTACTACTGGCAGTATTATTAAACTTTCATTGGATACAACACGAGTTGCTGCCATTACTTGAAAGTCTACTTTAGAATTGGATTCCGGAGAAAATTGAAATATTGGATTCAATTGTTTCGAAATCTTTCTACACTGGAATAATGTCATTTTGGCCGGAACTAGATTATTTCTGAACAGGTCACGATGAAATTTTGTAATTTGAAAGGAAATGGAATTCTGTAATGATTTTGAAGAAAAGTTCTCTAATGTTATAGCAAAATTTTTTTTTAATTATTAGAATATCTTATCGTATATTACTTAGTCAGAGGCTGTAGAGCGTGCTGCGCTCACTATCCTAACGGAGCGTGAAGCCCCTTCGTTTTGCTAGTGAAATGTAAAAATCGCTTCTCAGATTTGTTTTTTGTTGAAATGGACTGACTGATTTGGTAAATATTTTAGTGTCATTGTTTTGCACCACGTTTCTTTATATTTTTGGGGCAATAGATGTAAGATTTAAGTGTTTTGGATAAGTTTGAATATTATTTTTGGTATTAATTTTGGTTGTTCTCTATAGGACTCAAATAAATCGGAAAGTACTCAGTCGATGAACCATTAACCGAATTGAGTAAGGTCTAATACACATTCAGTGACCGCACCCATATCAATTCTAGCATTTCAACAAGACAATTAGCATTCAATTCAACTCTCAGTCGAAGGAGTGTCTCGCGTATTTTTTACAAAGATTTGATTTTGTTTCTATATAACATTGAGCTTCGAAGCTACTTGCACCCGGAGGAGTCACTAATTCGAGTAGAGTTCTGTCAAAAATTGTTGCGTATTTTTAAAAGAGATGTCAACTTCATAAATTGCTTATTTATGTCTGATGAGGCGTACTTTGAATGGAACGGAAATGTAAACAAACCCTTATCCAATCAAAATCCTCAAAGTATCCACCCAATAAGGTGGCATTGCATGTGTGACTGTGTGGTGTTTAGTATCTAACGACTGCATTTCGGCCATCACAATGCTAATGGACAATTTTTTTCTCAGAATTTCGCCGAAGTCGAATACTTTTCCGAAATGTATGGTTTCAACAAAATGGAGGCAGTTTCCACATAAAAAGACTAATAAAGGGCGGCCCTGTAAGAAAAATTTGGTGAAATAATAATCGCACGAAACAACGGCCAACGTTGTTCCCCAAGGTTGCCTGACTTCACTGTTACAGACTTTTTTATGGGTAAATTTTTAGAAAGAGTTGTATAAAATTAAGCCACGCAATAAAAACGAGTTATTAATAATCCATAAGGGCCGTTATTGAAGCAAGTGGAGGGCATCTAACACAAATTATAATATTTGAAAACTTGTTAGTTTTAAAAGTTAAAAATTGAATAAAATTTTTGATTTGAAAAAAATATTATTATTATTGAAACTGCTGGAGCCCAAACAGTTCCATATTCAAGGCGACAAATGACCCATGGTGCAAACCGCAGGAGATTCCATCAAAGTGCGCACGGTTTAGACTAAGGTAAATGATGGTAGTCGGAGCCAGTTGGTTCCGATTTAAATATTCTTTGAAACGACCATGTCCCGTCAAAATCGCAATTTAAATTCTTTGATTGCTCTTTTTAAAGGTATAAATGTATTTATTTAGCTAAAACAGGATTCGGCTCAGAAAAAATGTTTCGCTATATACAGGCACCGGTTGTGTTCAACCATGGCCGTCTTAAAAAATACTAAAATTAAACATATTGGGAGAAATTATTAAAAAATATTGAGGTTGTAACTTTATTACTATTAAAGCAATATCCGGTTCTAGTCCAATTGGAATGAACCCTCTTGACGGCACCCACATGACGATAGCCATGTTATTACAAAAAAGACTTATAAGATGTTTACACTCTCTGATTTACATGGAATCAATCAATGTGCTACTCCAAATTACAAAATATCGCCTTACAATCACTGCATAAGAAAATATTGAGGTTTTACTTACATTTTAGCGATTCAGCTATACAATAACTCAGGGCTTTAATCTCAACTTTAAAAATTTAGCAATGAGCACTGACGCCTTAAATATAAGCTTGATTACGTTGCAGAATCCGCGGCATGAGGATCTATAAGCAAAACTTACACATTTCTTGTAGACTTTATGGGCAGCTAGGAAGTTATTCCTTAAATAACTTGCTTGCCTTAAATTTTTAAGCTTCGAGTAGCAGAAAGGCACCATACAAAGCTTGCAATTTACAGGGAAGTCGCAAAATATCAATACTGGCGTCTTAAGCTCCCTCCAGTGATATTTTACCGAATATGTTTTTATACCCGTTAGTGAAAAAATTAAATAAAACTGTCAGATTTAAACCTTACGTAATGCATATTCGAAAACAATCTGTGGCCAAGCTAGGTATATTATGATTGCCGTATATCTGCAACTATGAAGCCTTTGAAAAGTTGTTTTTATTTCCTAATTGCTAAAGACTGAAAAACAGTTGACAACAATTACAAATCATACGAATAACACACATTTCCCACCATGCAACCGGAAGAATAAAAATAGAACGATTATAGCGAGGAAATAAACATCACTAGCAAAAACGACCTTGTTAGACTCTCATTAATAAGGATGATGTATCGTTAATACTTGGTTTCAATTAAGATGATTTTGGTGTTTGATATTTAATGGTAACCGTTCGCGACATTTTAAATGTGCGGTTGGTGATTTAACTTGTAAGTACAAATCTTTCTCACACTGAAAAGCTTCATGTCTTTAGTATTGACGTGGAAAATGGGTCGCTCTATGTGCTCGCACTTCCAAAGGCAGTAAAGTTATGTTCATTCACATCACCGTTCGTCAATTATGTGATAAAAATCAGTTTTGCATTCAAATCGAAATGACACAGCTGCACTAACAGCTAATCAAATTTGAAGCAATCTGCCGGTACATTCCTACTATTATTTACCATTTAATACAAATAATTTGTTTATATTCCACTAAATCTTTATCAAGTTTTTAATTAACTTTAAACTCTAAAATATTTTGATTGATGTTTCATAAACAACATAATTAATGTTCCCAAGGTGTTTTCGATTAAGATAAAATATTATTTTAATTAGGAAAAACTTTTCCTATGGAAAAGTTAAAAACTCGTAAAATAAATTTTATAAACACACATATTTTATTTATTTTTTCTAATAAATAATTGGATAAACAATTTTTTGAAAAAATATTTATGTATAATTCTAATAAATATTTCTCAATAATTTGAGGATTATGAACTCGTAAAACAAAATTGTTTTAAAACATATTTGTTTCGTTTATCCAAATTCCATTTATTTGTTTGACTTATTTATTTTTGGTTAATAAGTTCTTCGTAAACTTTATGATCATAGTGAGAGAAATGAAGTGGAAAATTTGCATGGTGGCGTATAGCTCAGTGTAATAACTTTGTTTAATTTATTGAAATACGTTACGTACATAAACATTTATATAAAATTAATTTTTGGTTGAAATCTAATATTTACTGATATGTTTATTTAATAGTTAAAAATATATGTAGTTAAAATTCAACTCACTCAATAATTAAGCCAACAAAAATAAAACTGATTTATAATTAATTCCATTCCGAAGAGGCAGAATATATCTGAGTTGACGAAGTAACCCGTCCACTCAGATATATTTTGCCTCATTAAATGTTAGTTAAAATAGAGAATCTTCGAGAGATTACATGCAATCTTGCTCTACTTGCTGTGGGTGACTTCTAAATCAGTACATATAACAAATTATTGGCTTGATAGAGAATATCAATGTGAGGCAGAACTTACATTACACATTATATGATATTTTTACCATTATAAGTTACGGTTATCCTGTCACTTTCAGATAAGTACTTAGTTAAATGAAGGTACTGTGGAGATTCTACCTTAGCACAGAAATTATTTTCATAATTCAACCGAAAAATTATTTTTCTGCACCTAACCGTCACCAATATTGATCATTGCCATCATTTTAACAAATGTAGAAAATAAACTCAACCAGATCCAGCATAAAATTACGGCAAATCATCTTACGATCCAATTCAATGCATAGAACATGAGAAGTTTCCAGTTTTATACCAAAAGCAAAAAAATTCAGTCTGGAAAAAAGTTATAGAATTTATTAGTTGAAACCTACACTAATATGAAATAATAATAAGAAATTACCGACCAAACGGAACAGTGGTTAAAGCTTTGGCGTTGTGCTGGAAATGTATTCAACAGCTATGCAATAGTTAAAATAATTGGCTATGAACTGTAACACATAAGAACAGTTTAACTTTCGACTAAGGTTAAAAATATCGATCACAATCGTTGGAATAAAGAATTATCGTTGTAGGCAATTATAATAGGGACACCAAATTGGAGGGGTTAAGTTAATTAAATTAAAATCATATTAAAAAACAGTTCAACAGGAAAGGAATTTAAGTATTTCAAATTTCCAAGATTTTACGGTATTTAAGGTTTCGGTTTTTCAGTACGACCCCATTATCAAAGCGAATAATTTCAAATAATCGAAAGAATTTTTTCCGTTTAAAATTTATTATGACAAATCAGTTAAATTCCGCCTTCTAAAGAAACAACCAGAAGGTTGACTAATAGAAAGTTGTCGTTTTCTAATTGTTGGTTTCGGTGTATTATGGTTTTCGGTGAATTGTTATTCGATGAGTTGTTTTTTCGGTGAATAGTATTTTTCGATACATTGCCGTTTTCGGAGAATTCTCGTTCGGTGAGTTGTTTTTCGATGAATTATCGTTGTCAGTACCGAAGAAATAGGTAAGTTATCGTTTTCGGTGAATTGTCGTTTCCGGTTAATCGTTATTTTGGGTAAATCGTCGTTTTTGGTGAATTGTTTTTTCAGTAAACTGTTGTTTCCAGTTAATTGCTCCTGTGGTAATTCGCCTTTCAATAAATTGTCATTTTCAGTGAATGAGCGAATGCTGATAGCTTTTCGGCAAATTGTTGTGCTACTATTCTTGGGGAGTAGAAAACATATCCGAACGTTGCCGATATTCACTCTTAATATAATGCAGTTTACCACACATACTTTGCTCTCTCTCTTTGTTTTTAATGTATGTACAATGTCATTGTTGTACATTCATGAAAACATCCAAGAAAGTGGTCGGTGCATCAGAAATATATATCGCACCCCGCGAAAAGAGGCATGTGATCATACATATTAGATGAAGATCTAAAATCTAGCCAACATTAAAGAAATTTGAGAATTGCGTAATCATCTTTATTTAAATTCAGTTTGCTCTGAAATCAATCTGAACAAGGTTTTGGAATAAATTTCCTAAATTCTTAAACTAATCAGATTGCTAAGCATAGCCGTTCCATAACAGGTTTCAATAGAATTCGATTTGAATGATTAAATCGTATTTTCCAAAATAATATGTTGTCAATTTTTTGCACGATGACTGGATTATTTAGCTTGGTGGATTTATGTTGTGCATTTAGTTTTGTATTTTACGATATGCGCCACAACAGGCACATTTTACTACTACATTTTCTTAAAATTCAATTCTATTTTGGTTTTTAGTTTCGTTAAACAGTGGATTTTAGATTTTCGTACTTTTACAAAAAAAATTTTGTTCATAATACGAATATCAGCGGGGAGCTGATATCGGCTTCCTGTATCGATGAAATAACGATTTGCATGAAGTTTGGATTTAAAATAACCGAAATTTCGGTAAGGGCTGAACATTATTTAAACCTCTGTAATTGTTTGTCACCATTTTTTGTTACCATTTTTTTATACATCAAAATCGGTTTTATTATAGAATTAAAATTCCAAAATTAATTTAAATTTCAATTCTGGGAAATAATTTGAACTCAACTGGATTATTTTTAGTTCCGATTTTAAATTCAACCTAGACTGCGGTCCAATTAGTTTACAATAAGTCACCTCGACGGGAGACTTATTGTAGAGTTTTCTAACTTATTTGGGACTTTCTACAAAAACGAAATTTTATGTATTTTATAATATAAAGTATGCTTTGAAAAATATGCCCGAAATTTTAATGAAGTAAACAGAATTTGTTTTATTAACTTACGAATATTAAATGATGTAATATTAAAGGTATGCAACTGAGCACTTAATATTAACATGAGTGCCATTATTGCTCCCACCGCTTTGCTGAAAGCATATAATGTGGCTCGTGTCATAAACCCATTTCCAATTTAACTCAATTCGCTGAGTGTTGGTAAATGGATTATTTTTGGTAAGAAGGACTGAAAAATATTTAAATATTTGTGCAAATCCGAATTGAGGGCCAATTTTGGTCGAAAATTGACTCATCCGACACGAGACTTCCGTGTACGTATAAGGCGTATAACATAACTAATTGTTATTGTGTGCTCCCATTTAATTTTGCTGTGTTAGTTTGACGTTTCATGTTGGTTAGTACCAAAAATAATTGAATCGGGTGAATCGTTTCAAATTTTTTGTGCATTAGGTTCTTACGTGAGACATTTTCCCTTATTACTGCGAAGGAGAAATTCAAATTTTTGGTAAGTTCGTTCGTTTATTAATTGATAAACGTTCATCGAGCAACATGGTAAGTACAATTCACAATTAAATTATCGTTTTTTTAATGTGCGAATAATATAATATAAAATTAAGTTTTATAATTATTTTTTACAGAATAAAACTAATATTATATGAGTAATAATAAAGATAACGTATTAAAAAATTATTTAATTTTCAGAAATTTTATTCAAATATTTTTACTTTTATGGAATTTTGGGGAAATCCCTTTTTTTAGTATCGAATTTTCTTTTATTTTCTTACATTTTATATATTTATAATATAATAAATACAGCATAGAATAACAATAGACCAAAAAATGATTTTGATCGATTTCTTGGTAATGACTTTTAACGAATTAATCGGATTTGGTGCGGCTAATGGCAATATTAGAAGAGCTGAGCTGTGGAGCGAAATAAGCGCTGAATTAAATAATAGATCGACATATCTTAAAAGTGTGGAATAGTGGGAACGGGTAAGATAATTACATACTGAAATTTTAACAAAATCTATAAATACTACATTTTTTATTTTTAGGCGTGGCAAGATTTAAAAAACGGCGTTAAACGCAAAATAAATAGACCAAAAGCGGCAAGAAATGCAACCGGAGGTGGTGAGATGAAATAAGTTTAAATCTCACAGAAGAAGAGGAACAACTTATTAGAATTTGTGGGATGGAAAATTTAGACGGGCCTCGTGACGTTGCTGAAATGGGATTGGTATAATAATAATTATTTAATTATCTAAATAAAATTTATGTCATGTATTATTTCATAGCCTGAGTCCGAAAACTCTACACCACCTTCTGCTGCGTTTTCTGCCATTACGACATACACATCCTCCCAAATCCAAAAATCCCTATCATCCTTTATTTTGTCACCACAACTTACTCCCTCATTGGTCAATCCCCCCTCTTTAATATTACCTTCGCCACCATTAGAAATAACGGTACCACCACCATCACACCCTTGATCTTCTACCATAAATGAAAGAGACCACTCAGCTAGTGCTCGACGATCAATACTACGGCGGCAAAGAATTTCTGAAGTTTTACCTCCCAGAACACTACGGCAAAGGGACGATCCCTGAAATGTAAGTATTGCCTATGCTACGAATTATATTAGTGCATGAATTTAAATGTGTTTTTTTATAATAGGAAAGTGTAGCTGTAACATCGGTGATCCGCTCCCTTCAGTTACAGGAGGAAACTGTTAGTTTATTAAAACAAGTTTTAAATAAATTGAACGAGAGGCCTTAATTCAAATTATTTTTATTTATTTTATTATTATTAATACTTGTATTAAAGAAATTACAAGAAAAATTATGTCTTAATTATTAAAAAAATGCATCAAAATTCGAGGCCCGTCTCCTGAATATAATTTGTTATAAAAAGCCGATTTTCTTCTCCAGAATCTTCCTCGTCTGTGTTATTAACTGGCACTATGTCTTCTTCGGTTGCCCCATCAGTTTCTTCGATGAGATACTTGTTTTTGATTAAAATATTGTGTAGTGCTACACATGGATATATAATGTGAGCCGCTCTCTCGTACGAATAATGTAAATGCCCTGTAGCAGTTTTTAGGCAGTGAAATCGATTTTTTAAGACGGCGAAACAACGCTCTATGCCACTGCGAATTTTGGCGTGAGCTACATTAAACTTCTGTTCTGCGTTGGAATTGGGCCTACGGTATGGAACCATCATATGGGGTTTCAATGCATACCCACTGTCACCTGCAATACAAATATGTTTCACTAAGTAACATATATTAAATTTTTATTATTATTATACCAAAACGCCATGACTTATGGTCTTCTCCATTGATCCGTTGCATTACTGTTTTTATTTTACTGCCGTCCTATATGTGGGAGTCGTGTGTCGATCCAGGATACCTCACAATCACAGTAAGGAGTTTTAAATTTAAATCACAAATCGGTAAATACATTTTGTTATAAATTATAGCTTCAAGTAAACAAGAATAAAAAAAATGTATTTATGGCTTGAACGTTTAATGAATGGAATGCTTTCCTATTAACGTAAGCATATTCGGTTGTTTTGTTAATATTGGCAATCGCAAAATGCGTACAGTCGATCAAACCAATAATACCGGGTACGCCAAATTACTCGAGAAATTTTTGTTTTTTACAGTTCGCTGTCGCTAAAGTCGACGGAAACAATATATGCTGGCGGGCCAGTGTAGTGCTTATAATTCAGCTAATCCGCGTCACGCGGATAAATGACACTTTGCTCTGATTCATAATGGTAAAAGCAACGCAACGCTGATGGCTGCCACTTGCGTAGAAGTTTAAAGTGCAAATCACTTCTAAATGAAGTGGTATTCTTAATGAATTGTCCGGGTCGTTGACAAATAGTTTTATTTTTTGAATGACTTGGTTCACAATTTGTTTTGGAAGTCGATAATTATCTATAAAACTGATAAAAACATTATTTTATATTAGAATAAGTGACATGATTTTAAATTTTTATGTAATAAGCAATGCAAATTATATTAAACTTACCATCGATCGGATATACATATTAAACGTATTACATTCTATATGGTGGAACTAAATGTCAATCAATAAAAAACAAATGTTAAAAATAAATATGACGTAGATACACTTAAACTTACAAATACTAATGTCTTCCGGTTATTTTTGACTCATGAGTCAATTTTCGACCAAAATTGGTCCCCTGATGTCGCGTTGGGAATGTTCATAGCGTAGAGAATAATTTTCGGTAACTCGTGCCACATGCTAACCAAAACAGTAACACTGTTCTGATGATTTTTAAAAAATTTTTAACGTCTTGTGGTTGGTTCGTAATTTGTTTCTGGTCAAACGACGACCATCTCCATTAATAATCTCTCCGATAATTCCTAAATTTAAATGCGTGTTACAATATTCTATACCCTACACACAATATTTTAATTAGATAACTAATTAACAGTATAAAAACATCTTTATTTTGAGATTACTCACCCTTCCCATAATATGCGGTATGACGATTATAAATTGACAATCTGGCAAATAACTTCTTCTATCAGCATCATATTTCAGTAGTTCTGAATAAAGTTTAATATTCAGATTCAACAGAATGGCTACCACAAATAGTTATGGTGGTTTCCATTTCACAAATTTTACAATTTCGAAATACAAATTTGACATCTTCTTAAACTGAATGGGTTTTCACAATAAGAATAAGTGTTTTTTTATAATTGTGTAGTTTGTTCTGAGGCCGACGCACTCCCAACTCTTTCGCGGTTCGCTTTTAACGTTCTACCTTACGCAGTAGCCAAATCGAGGACGTACGGCTATAGGTCCGATTTAGGTAGACTCATCAGCCCATTGCATTACTCCATGCCAGCCTATGGCAGTACTGACATGGAAGATGGGTCGGCCAATAAGTTCTGGAATAAATCAAACAAGTCGACTGATTTGGCATAAGTCTTGAATTGGGCTCCAGTTTTAGAATTATTATAAATGATTATTATTATTAGCCTTTTCGCACGTGGTGTAGATTAAAATGTACGTCATATTTAAACGTTATTTTTTCGAAATATATGCATAAACACTACACAAAAATTTAACAGTTATGTTAAATATTGCATTCTCTTTTTCTCATTAACCGCAAATTGTTTCTAGATTATATATTTCATTCAGTATTTCATTGTTTTTTGAGTAGTGCACATTGTATTGCAGAAAGTTCGTACAATAGGGTTTAGTAAATGGTTATTTACTACATATTATATAACAACAATATAAGTTTTTTTTTTGTGCTTTTATCTTAAATAATAGTGTAGAAACTTGAAATTTTAATAAAATACGCGAAATAATAATTAATTAAACGTATAAGGTGAGTTAAAATTAGATGTACATTCAAATGTACAATGCGTTTAAAGGCTATTGTACATTATAATGTTCTAAACATTTAAATGTACTTTTCGTAGCAATTTTGATATATTTGTGTACGTATACTTATTAGCATGTCTCGTCGGCGACTAACCGAACAAGAAATTTATGACTTGTTGATGGAATCTGATATTGAGAGTCCAAGTGAAAACGAGGAAAATTTAAATAAGAATGTTGAACAAACATTAGAAGTTATTGTTATCGATACCAGAGTGAGGGCGATTGAGGAAAATGACGAAGCCTGGGAAGACCTGGAACGTGAGCCTGGTTTTAAGTTATCAGAGGCCCGAGTAATTGCAACAGCTGAAAGCGAAAATATAATAATAAATGAAGATATCATCGTTGAGCTATTGGACCAAACAGAACGCGAACCAATTATAGTTACTAACAATAATGACATAAAATGGCGAAGAAAGGAATTTGCTGCCTGAAGCATTCCGCCTTTTGAGGATAATTCCGTAGAATTAAATGAAGGCGACGTAAAAACTCCTTACGATTACTTCTCGCAGTATTTTTCAGACGAGTTATTTGAGTCATTTGCATTTTTTACCAACTTATATGCTCAACAAAAAAATGCAAAAAAATTCAAATTTACAGAAAAAAATGAAATGAAAAAGCTCTTCGGATTACATATCTTGATCGGTTGCATGAAATTTTCTAGATTGCGATTATACTGGGACCCAACTTTAGGAATTCAAGCATTCAAATCCAACATGACGTGCGACAGATTTACACAATTGAGGAATAATTTACATATAGTGAATAATCTAGAAATTCCTAAGGATAACACTGATAAATTTGTTAAAGTTAGACCGATTATAAACGCCGTGAGAAACCGCTGCTTACAATTACCCGAAGAAGAAGTAGTATCTGTTGACGAACAAATAATTCCGTACACTGGGAAATTGTCAACGAAACAATATATGAAGGGTAACCCCAATCTATGGGGGATAAAAGTTTATGTGTTAGCCGGAAAATCAGGTCAGCCATACGATTTCAATTAATATCAAGGATCTACGTCAGGATTATCAGATGACTGCCAAAGAAAGTATGGATTTGGAGCTTCTGTTGTTATAAAATTAGTTGAAAGGCTTCACCAACCAGGACATAAGATCTTCTTTGACATGTTCTTTACAACATACCAATTATTGGAATATTTTTTACACAAAAGTCAAATTGCAATCGGAACAGTTAGAATCAACAGATTTCAAAATCCCCCTCTTGCAACAGACAAAGAATTGTCCAAAAAAGGTCGTGGTTCATGTGATCAGGTAGTAAGTCGAGATGGTAAAATTGTTGCGGTTAAGTGGCAGGACAACAAATCAATCCATTTGGGTTCGAATTTTATTGGAACTGGAATTACAGATGAGGTAAAAAGGTGGAACAAAAAGAACAAAAAATACGAGCAAGTTTCACGCCGGAAATCGTGCGCTTATATAACGATGGAATGGGGGGTGTCGATTCGGTTGATAAATGTATCTCATACTACAGAGTGTTCATTAAATCTCGTAAATGAACCTTGAGAATATTCACTCATTTTTTAGATTTCGCTTTAGCGGCCAGTTGGGTTGAGTATAGGACAAATGCAAAGAAGTTGGGACAACCAAAAAATACAATTTTGGATCTTTTGCACTTTCGACTACAAGTAGCCAATGCGTTATTATATGCCGGGCAACAAATGCATTCATCTAAGCGAGGACGACCATCAACTTCTAGGGATTGTTCCCTGTCTTCACCAGTAGCCACGAAGCGAGATATGGAAGTACGACCGGTGCAAGATATTAGATACGACGAAATTAGTCATTTTCCTTATCATGATGGAAAAAAGGAAGCCACGGGATGTAAAATGAACTGTCAAACCTTATCCCAAGGGACAGCTGGTAGAACCCATTTCATTTGTAGGAAATGTAATGTTCATTTATGCATCAAAAAAGAACGAAGCTGTTTTGAACATTTTCACAAAAAATAAATTTTGTAAGATGGCCAACATTTACGTACATAAAGTTCCTATTTTAGTTCCTATATATGTATAATTAATTTATTGAAGTATTTGCAATTTTTGTTATTGTATTATTTATAATTTTATTTATGAATTGTTTTTATTTAATTTCTATTGTTCTTATGATATTTAAAATAAATATTCAGAAAGAAATTAGAACCAGCTAAAAAACCATTATTATTATTATTTTATATGTTTTAATCTTTGCAATCTGTTCTGAGGCTCTCTTGGCACTTCCAACTCTTTCGCAGTTACGTCCTACCTTATGCCATTGCAAGCCAAATACAGGACGTACGGCTATAGGCCCTATTCGAACCCAGTACTTATCGATACATATGCCGTAGCTATGCGATATTTGGTCGGTTAAAATAACTTAATCGAGTCTGATATTTTACACAATTTAAAACGGATTGTACATTAAAATGTACATCTCAGCCTGCCTACCCTGGAGCCCATGGGAAATTATAAAAGTTTTCCGAGCATTAGATTGAATGTTTATAAACCGAATTTCGGGCAATAACAATTTTTCAGCCACCCGTTTTAATTCCCGTATGAAAGGGTTAAACAATTTAAATTTTAAAACGTTATGTGTTATTATGATACTGTTTTTACCGAATTTTTCAACGCTGACAAAACCAGCTGCAAATCGAGTAATTATAGCAGTTTAGAATTATGTTGTAATACTTTTTTTGATATCCCCAACTTTTTGTAATAAATACAGGCTAAATTAATATTTTTATGTAAATTAGACTAAAATAATTGATTCTAATACTATTTAAAGTGACTGGATAACAGTTTCAATTAATTTATTTATATTGGCACACAAAAGTTATTTTACAAACAAAATAAAGTTGTCGTTTGAAAAATAGTGTTGTCCCTTTCAACAAAAGTGGATGTCTCTGTCCTAGTTTCCATTTACTTTTTTATTGCATTTTTTGGTGTAATGGCATCAAGCCAGTGTCATAATACCATTACACGAAGTAGTTCTATACAGAGTTATGTCCTAGTCAGTTTAGCCATGTTAAATTTGGCACTCATTTCATCAAAATATTGGCCGGGTTTATAACCAACTTCTATTACGAAAAGCAATCTGTGTCATTTTCTTGTTTCTTTAAACCAGCTTGAAATATTAAGATTATTTTACAGTTTATCTCACAATTCTACAACAGAGCCGACCCCGTAACAAAGGTCATTAACAAAACAATTCACAACTAACTTTATTTAAAGAAACTCATGAAATCCGGACACTCTTCAAGTAAACTAATTAATTATACAGACTTTTTTATAATTAACGAAACCTTTTTTAATAAAATGCGTTGTTAATTCATTCTTTGAATAGAACTTGGAAAAATAATGTGCACGTATAATGGAATTTGGGTGGACGGCAAATTCAATTTCTTTAATGAATTAATTAAAAAAAGGATTTTTTTTTTTCATTTTGGCCAGCAAGAGAAAATACATCGACCTAATTCATAATTAATAAGCTTAATTAATTAGTGTAGAATTTTATATTGTTTTTGTATTCGTGTGATATTTAATAGGGAATTGATGAGTTTGATTAATTTATACAGCAATATTTTAATGTTAAATCATTAACTTATACAGCGTGGTATACTAGTTCCGATCTCACACAAACCATTGAGTTTTAAATCTATGAACAGCATTTATAAAAATGAAATAAATGAAGCTTGTTAGTGTTTTTGGAACGATATGCAATTAGATTATCTGATAACGCCTCTTTATGTGATCCGGGATTGATAATAATTTAAATACTAACAGATGGGTGCCATAAACAAGCTATAAAGAGAAAATAATTTGTTTGATGCGCGACCGACGTAACTAAGTAAAAATAAAAAGATAAACAATGATAATTTATACAAAAGCAATTATAATCGACGCGACTCAGGCGTGATACAAAAGGGTTTAGTACTACTTTAGTGACATCTTACAGAAATTTTAAGAAATAATTACCCAATTTTTGGTAAATTTTAACATTTTGAAAAAATCAACTGCACTTTGTTTCTTCCAATTATTAGTTTCCAAGAAAAAACTGATAAATTTAGTAATGCAACAAGCAGTTTTATACAATAAACCGTCCAAAAGCACTTTCCAAGAGATCCAAATATTTTGTGGAATGGTACGTTTGACATAAATTAGCGTTTCAGGACTTAAATTGAGAATAAATTTATATGGTATGGTTGGCAATGTATATAAATAATATTTCTGATTTGAAATGTATTTAAAGTATATAACCTCTCCCTCGCTCTACACAATATTGGTTATTAAGGCCGAATGGTTTAGTAATCCATACCGGTTTAAATTAATGTACTACTGTGGGCAAAAAGTAGTAAGACATTCTAATTTAAATTTCGCGCGGAAAACCATTTGTCGAATTATTATTTTTTCTATGTTGGTATGACTGTCATTGACATCAGTGCCAAATGTAACATCAAAATAATCATTAGTGTTTAGTATACGCTTGTCTTTCTGAAGTACAAAAAGTGCATTCGGCGTTTTTTACAATGGGTGAAATTATTCAACAAAAAAGTTCCATTAAATTTTGTGTGCGGAATCAATTTTGTGGTGCCGAAACTTTCAGAATGTTGCAAAAGGCCTTCGGTGATAATTATATGTCGCGAGCAAGTGTTTTTGATTAGTACAAATTATTCAAAGCGGGTCGAGAACGTGTTGACGACGAACCACATCTAGGACGGCCATCAACATCAACTGATGATCAACACGTTAATAAAATCAAGGAATTTGTGCTCGAGAATCAACGATTAACAGCCAGAGACCCTACTGGCATCGTTGAAATATCGGAAGGATCAGTGAAAACCATTTTGAAAGATCATTTGGGTCTAAGAAAAGTGAAAGCACGATTGGTTGACGTCTGTGAAACAATTCTTTCCGACTACCAGGATGTCATGACACGTATTATAACTGGCGATGGGTCTTGGATCTATGCCTACGACCCGGAAACAGTTGATCAATCGGCCGAATATCGTGCCAAAGGTGAGCCGAAGCCGAAAAAACCACGTCAAAGCAAGTCAAAAATCAAGGTGATGTTGACTGTTTTCTTCGATTATCGAGGTGTGGTGCACTCCGAATTCCTTCCGACCAGCCAAACTGTCAACAAGGAATACTATTTGAGTGTTATGCGTCGTTTTCGCGAAGCTATTCGTAAAGAGGCCGGAATTATGGGTCGACAATTCTTAGTTTTTGCACCACGATAATGCACCTTCTCATACTGCATTGGTTTTACGTGATTTTTTCGCCAAAAATTCCACCCATTTCGTTCCGCAACCACTGTATTCGCCTGATTTAACTCCGTGTGACTTCTGGCTATTCAGCAAACTCAAACGACCGCTCTGGCGAAACCGTTTTGAGTCAATTGAAGACATTAAACGTGAATCGCTAGGCGCATTGGAGGATATTCCGGAAATTGCCTTTAACAACTGTTTCGAGGATTGGAAAAAACGTTGACACAAGTGTATTGAGGCCGGGGGGGATTACTTTGAGGGGGACGAAATAGATTTGGAGAAATAAATAAAGAATTTTAAAATTATGAACCTTATTATTTAAGCCTTATTATTTTTTGCCCACAGTATTATATAGCACCGGTTATTGCCTCCCCCCTAAAAACAATAAAAGTGATAGAGTGATGGTGCGAACAGATTTAAAGGAAGGCAGTAGAGAGTTAATTGTGGTAACAAAACCAACAGTACAAAATAAAAATCAGAATGCTAGAAAAAAAACGTGTCGTGCTGGTGAAAAAAAGGTGTTTGTAAAAGAAAAACCCTTAATTTTTTTGTTGTAACGAAACGAATAAAAACCAAAAAATAAAATATTAATTATTACACAATAACCTACGGCGTGCTAATAGTTGGTGCTTGTAACCTTAAAGACTTTATGTTACCTACTGAAAAGAGATATAAATTTATTATTGTAACCCATGATGGCATTATATGATTTCTGAAGGCCATATGAAAATTAAATTATTAAACTAATTGTAAAACTACAAAAATGACAAAATAAGAAAGATCGTTATGGTGATGTAATAAGATTGGTGTTAATAAATTAATTGTTGGGTGAACCGTAATACGTGCGTGAAGGAATATCCGTTTTTTGCCGAAGGTACAGTTCTGCAGTGTTGAGTTACGCATTTTACCAAGAAAGAGTAACTTCCCAGACAACATCGACTGCGTATAAGACTTCGGTTTCACTAATGCCAAGTGATACCGTATATATCAACGCTAACTTACGGAGTATTAATCTAATCTCAACTATCGGTAGCAGCTGTCTTTGGATATATATGGATAGTGGAAATCGGCAGTAATTCTTTGTGGGACAATAAACTATTTCAACGGAGCGTCTTAAACATAAGCGTGTACGGCTGACCGAACCCGCACCAGTTTCTCCTATCAGACTGGAATAAAGGTAATCACTAATCCCAAATTTAATTGAATATATATTTCTGTTTGGGCAACCGCATTTACTTAAAAGAAGACGAAGAGAGATAATTTACGCTCATCATTTCAATATTTAATAGTTATTTAAGTTTTTTTTGTAATTTGACAAACATTTTGTTGTTGTTTTATCTTCATTGTGATACTGATACCTTTAATAGTCAGCACGAACGGTTAGTTGGGCCCTGAAAAAAAATTTTTCATTATATCTGGTGTTTAGACAGTATATGCGGTTACCCGGTTTGAAGTGGTAGATGACGAGTTGAGGTGGCTTAACGCACGGTAGTTTTATTGCCAGGTTTAATAGTAGTGTTCTATAAACTCTAGCTTCCGGTTTTGGGAAATGAATCCGCCTCCGACGAGCGATTCCCGACAATTCAACCTGGCTCTCAAAACCCGTAAGCACATTACAGATTTGTCCTCGTTGTTCAATGCTATAACCGTCCATGATGATTTGCCATACACTACTGAACAATTCACATGTAATCCTGTATCCCAGTTGTAACGAGTTGGTGCTATGACGTGGCCGTATGATCTTAGCATTTAGCATGAGTTTTCCACTATGTGAAAATTCTCCAACTCGTTATCAGATCTCCAGATGATGTTGTTGATATCGCAGCACGCTTGCCCGCTAGCAATCAGGCGGAAGGGTCGTAGTTGTTGATATCAACCATCACTGGAGCTAGAAGTGCTGCTTGCGTGTACATCCTACAAATAGGGAAACCGAAGAACCATCTAGATACTAAAAATATATACCCGGACCTTAGCTTATCAAGGTCATATAATACGTGGTGCGTGTTGAATACTTATGCCCCACCCGTGCCTGTAGTGTTGTTTGGCACGCCCAAGCATACTCTAGGCGAACATCAAGGATATAACTGACTAACCTAGCCGGACATCTTACAACTGATCACGATTCTCAATTATAAATAGAAAGCGTTTATTTACAATTTTGACTATATTTATTTTGAGTTATAAATAAATAATTGAACTAAATATGATTGAACAAATTACACAGAAATCTTAGATAAGACGCGTAAGAGAGTTACATTCGAAAAAAACAACAATATGTATGTAGGAAAATATATGGTCATATAATATTATACATTAATAAAATTTCGGTACTTACATGCTTAGTCCGTTACCAGGGCCCTGCTAATGGGTAACATGTCGCGGTCAGACAGTTGATGAGTATCGTAGGAATATACCGGGTATTTTCCCATATACATATATTCACCCCTTTGATAGGTTAACGTTAGGACACTTTACCACGATTTAGTTCACTATACTTTAATGCTTGTGACTATCAACTTAGTTGCTTTACAAAACACTATCTAAATAACAATTTTGATTTAAATAATTTAACACTAATGCCCCCGCGTATATCGCGTAACAGTAGGCGTTGGTATCACGCTGCTAGGTCCGGACTGTATATGACTGGACTGTTTCGATCGCGTGAATCCAGTTTCAATCAAGCGGTCCGTTTATAATATGGTTTTCCTGTGTTTTACTCTGGTTCGGAGTTTCTGGTTTGCTGATGCCCGATTTAGTACGGTTAGTAATTCGTTATACGCGGAAAAATCACGCGATGTAGTGTGGGCGACCTTCCAAAAAAAAACGGTAACACCTTCGGTCGCGACGCGACTACCATCAAACAAACAAAAAAAATAATAATAATTGACCGATTATACCCTGAATATGTATAGCAATAATTATTAAACCAAAATTTACCTTGTCCGCGTTAAATGTAGATTTTATTGAATTATATAGATGGTCCGGTGTAAGTTGCACGTAGAAAATATTTTTTTGATGTTACCGCACTTATTTTACAACAAATTATTTTTCATGCACTAACGAATGTTATACGATCGAGTTACCACTTTGCAATGAGATCTGCTAACAAGAAAAAACAATATACTCGAGCGAACCGTTAAACGAACAGACGTAAAACCATATTGTAAACGAGATAATAACATTATCGATGTTAAATTGCAAAATTCCTTGAGTCTTACGTACTAAAGTACCTCGAGAGAAAACGGAATAATGATAATAATGCAGAGGCGGAGGAAAACCAATGCGCACCCAATACTTGTACCAATGCAATTGTTACACAGTAATACAAATTGCCTAATAGCATGACCTTGAAGATAATATCTTCAACTATTTCTAATGTTATATGTTCATGAACGTAATTTGATTATGTCGTTTATGTACATATTGAAATGTAAGTTCAGAGATAAATTGAAATGAATTTTCAATTTCAGTACAAAAAAAATGTTGTTTCCCCCTCTCAACCAACATTCTGATGAGGAATTAGAAAACCGCGTTTTGAGTTTTTGGAAAGGGGACAGTCTAGATAGACCAACGTGTGGTCAATTAGTTTTTTTTTGAGTGGTAAAGTTTGAGTGTTAAGCAGATTTAAGTTTTTAGTGTTTGGATATTTTTTTTTGTTTGCCTTAATGAGATTTGTATTTTTTGTTTGTTTTTGAATTGTCTCGCTTGCAGACATTGGATTTGGTGAGTATATAAGTAGAAGCAGTTTTGATTAATAATTATATAACGATAGTGGGTTGCTACCGACGGAAGGTAAAAAGAAATTGATGACGCTAAGCGGCCCGTTTCTTTTACCAACTTAAATAGCATAACTAAATGTATGTAAGTAAGGTTAGACAAAAATGTGCTAGTCACATAACGGTTACAACCACGGTCAGCTTTGCCTAAACAATGGGTTGATAGGTTAACCCACTATTTCCCATTTTTTTGTAATTAATTTTTTTTATTCATTGCGGTAAATTTGGCCGTTATATGAGTACCCCAAAACCCACACCGTTTCCCTCTACTAGATTGAGCTCCGGGAACCAATGCCGCATGAGGTACCAGACAGATAATGGCAATTCTGTGAAACTGGGTTGGCTTTAGCGGTATCTAAAGTTTAAACTCATTTCAACCTACATACAACAATAACTGTTAAGGTGAATAATTGCAATAATCGAGTTATTATAAAAAGGTTTACAAACAGCACATTCTCAATCAAAGTCTAAAAAGAAATGGCCTAGTTTTTCCCACTTATATCTCCGGTTCAGTGTGGCACAATATCAAATTGTGTTGATTTTTATGGTTGTTTGGTAGACATGTAAATCGCCTGCTTTATTGCTCATGGGTTACGGGTTCGATTTCAGCTGGTGAATATTGATCTATTTAATTACGAAAAATAATATTATAATAAAATTGATAGATAAAGTTCTCAGTAAATACTAAAATAACCATAAAACTTCTTGGCAAATAATCAAATTTGCAATTAAAACTTAATATTGTTTTTATAAAAATAATGTCTGTTCTACTTTCTGCACATAAAAATTGGGTAAATTGGATATACTACGTTTAAGGTGCTTACGTAAAATATTAAATACAAAGCGGCATTAGTAGATAATATAAATAATTTTGAGAACAATTAGTAGTTAGTTAGCTTACGACTAACTACTTTCGGTATAAAAACAAATTTAAAAATTGATATAAAATATAAAATTAAAACAAAAAAATTCATTCGTAAAATCGAATCAACACTCAACGATACGCGCTAGCCAACGTTGACCTGTATGTTTTAAAATGAATAAATTAAAGTTATTTTAATTTACGAGTACAAATTACATCTCACACTATTTGGTAGGTTCTGTAGATCCCACCGGGTTACTAAAAATAACAAAAATCCATAGAACATAATATTTTTTGTACTCTCGGCATAACATTCATTTTTTTATGATAATGCGATTAATTTAACAGTTTTTAATTATTGTGCTTGTTTATTAATTAACAAATGCATATATAACCATTTTATTTTTATCATAATATATGATGGATAAAATTAAAACTTTAATAGTTTCCCTACATAGTTTCGTTTGATTGCAATTAAAAGCATATTTTCATACGAACAATCATTTTTTGCTCGGTTTATTTTTTAGTTATGGAAATTTATTTCAATTACGAGTAGACAGACTGTGTTCCACAATACAATCGCCAAGGAACTGTAAAGGTCACCATGTGGGTTAAAGTCTATGTACATATACCTAAATGTATGCCGTGAACAATATTACGTTTTATTGTACATATACATGGTTATTAACTATTGTATGGTTGGACGCGTTTGGGTGGTATCATTAGCAAATTGTTTAATTATTCGTTTTATTCGGGGAAGCTCACAAAATGATATTGTCAACGGTATCTGATTCTCAATTTATATATTATTTTGTATATTGTAAATACTGGGTGATTTTTTAAGAGCTTGAGAACTTTTTTTTAAAAAAAAACGCATAAAATTTGCAAAATCTCATCGGTTCTTTATTTGAAACGTTAGATTGGTCCATGACATTTACTTTTTGAAGATAATTTCATTTAAATGTTGACCGCGGCTGCGTCTTAGGTGGTCCATTCGGAAAGTCCAATTTTGGGCAACTTTTTCGAGCATTTCGGCCGGAATAGCCCGAATTTCTTCGGAAATGTTGTCTTCCAAAACTGGAATAGTTGCTGGCTTATTTCTGTAGACTTTAGACTTGACGTAGCCCCACAAAAAATAGTCTAAAGGCGTCAAATCGCATGATCTTGGTGCCCAACTTACCGGGCCATTTCTTGAGATGAATTGTTCTCCGAAGTTTTCCCTCAAAATGGCCATAGAATCGCGAGCTGTGTGGCATGTAGCGCCATCTTGTTGAAACCACATGTCAACTAAGTTCAGTTCTTCCATTTTTGGCAACAAAAAGTTTGTTAGCATCGAACGATAGCGATCGCCATTCACCGTAACGTTGCGTCCAACAGCATCTTTGAAAAAATACGGTCCAATGATTCCACCAGCGTACAAACCACACCAAACAGTGCATTTTTCGGGATGCATGGGCAGTTCTTGAACGGCTTCTGGTTGCTCTTCACTCCAAATGCGGCAATTTTGCTTATTTACGTAGCCATTCAACCAGAAATGAGCCTCATCGCTGAACAAAATTTGTCGATAAAAAAGCGGATTTTCTGCCAACTTTTCTAGGGCCCATTCACTGAAAATTCGACGTTGTGGCAGATCGTTCGGCTTCAGTTCTTGAAATGTCAAAGCATACTGAGCATCTTTCTCTTTGACACCTTGTCTGAAATCCCGCGTGATCTGTCAAATACTAATGCATGAAAATCCTAACCACAAAAAAATCACCCTTTAGTTCGTGAACTAATAATATGACCATTAAAAAATGAATAACATCCAAGTGTCAATAATGTGTCTGCTTATATGTCCGTCCGTCTGTCGGGCTTGTTTAACTGAAAAACTGAAATTTTTGTACGTAAAAGATATGCCGATAAAAGTAGTTCATTGTCGGGGTCGAGTTATAAGCCTAAACTTATTCGACTGCGTTACTAGAAAATGTACCCTAATATGATTTTTTTAACGTTATAATGCTAATCTGGTTCGTCATATAATGGTAAGCACCAGGGTAGAGTTCGGGACAGCATAATCAAAATTATTTTTATTTGGTTCGCTTATAGTTAATTTATTGCATTCAGTGATGCAAAGTTAGTAAATTTGCTGCTGTTTTTAATGATTTTCTTGAAATTGCTTCGACCAAATATAGCTGCATTTTAAGCGATTATTTTTTAAAACTTTTTCTTCCACTATAAATATAAAAGTCGACTAGTCCTGTAGGGGCAAACCACTTGCCGATATAGATTTACAAGCGGCCTTGCGAGTCGTCCCTGTGGTATTTGACTTGCGAATGGATACAATAAAAAACAACACTTTAATGTTCTAGCACCCTTCCATTTACATCAGTGGACTTTATTAGTTTTACAATTTTAATTTTATTTATAGATTTTGATTTGTAATTTGCCTTATCACTTTGAATCGCACAGAATAACAGAAAAATTGTCCATCCATTTGTTAATGGATGACGAATGTTAATGAATAACGAACACATCCCGCGTTGTGGAATACTTTATATTCCACAACGCGGGACTTCTATACGTTTTTGGTTTAGTGTATCACGAAAAATATATGACCTTTCGCGAAATGGTGGACTATTTACATTTTGTTTTGCTACAGTAAGTATAAATTATATATTCTTTACATAATTAAGTGAATGTCGTAAACAAAATAATTTTACTGAATTCTAGGATTTTGGATATACATCTAGATACGAAGAAATTGGTAAGTTAGTATTGTAATATTTAATTATATGAAAATTAATCTTATTTCTAATGTTTTGTTATCGTTTAATGTGTTACAGGGGGAGGCGCAGCAGGATGCAGGTAGGTATTTTCTTCGATGTAGGATTCCGAACATACCGCCGACCTTGAGCTACCAGGTTCATTGATCAATTATTGATTTGTGATATGCATGCTTCGTTGGTGGATGTATGTGCAGCCGGGTTTGTACTGGAATTATCCTCATTTGAAACTGGGCGTGAAGCCATACAAATTTTCCAAATTTAATAAAAAATTTAAAATTGGGGAGACCGCTGGGATATGGCATATAGACTGTTTTTTACTTAGTACATGGAGTTATTGTAACTTCTGGATGATATCTTAGAAGAATCCCTGTAATCTTCATAATGATAGTCGACATATAAACTACTAAAACATGTGTAAGCGTTATGTCAAACAAATTAAATGAAAAATTGAGAATTGAGGAGACCGCTGGATAATGGCATATAGACTGTTTATTTCTTAGTACATATACTATTGTAATCTCTTGATGGCGTCTTAGAAGAATCCCTGTAATCCTCATAATCTTAGTCGACATATAAACCACTCAAACAGGTGAAAGCATTAAGCCATACAAATTAAATAAAACATTTAAAATTGGGGAGACCGCTGAGGCATAGCATATAGACTGTAATCTCCTGATGACGTCTTAGAAGAATTCCTGTGATTCTCTAAATCATAGTCGACATATAAACTACTCAAACAATTGAATATATGTTGGGCCATATAAATTTAATAAAAAATTTAAAATTGGGGAGACCGCCGGGACATAGCATATAGACTGTTTATTAGTTTGTTTTTTCCAGCTATCTGTTCTGGGGCCAAGGCTCTCCCAACTCTATCGCGGTTTGCTTATTTACGTCCTTACCTTTACGCCTGTATTGGCCAATTCGAGGACGTACGGATATAGGTCCGATTTTATTACCATCTGCATGCACATTGCATAGCTCCATGTCAGCCTATACTGGCATGGAAGATGGGTCGGTCCATGAGTTTTGCACTCCGACAGGGGGTCATAGATGTGTACCTTTTCATCACAAATCGTAATTTGTTGATGAAAATTTCCTTTGCATCCTGCCCCTATCGGGATTCGAACCCGGTACCTCTCGATCCAAACGCCAAAGCTTTAACCACTATGCCATTTGGCCGGTAGTTTATTAGTTAGTACATAGAGTTATTGTAGTCTCCTAATAACGTCTTAGAAGAATCCGTGTGATTCTCATAATATTGGTCCAAATATAAATTACTCAAACAAGTGAAAATTGGGGAGACCGCTGAGGCATGGCATATATACTGTTTATTACTTATTATATGGAGCTAGTGTAACCTCCTGATGAAGTCTTAGAAGAATTCCTGTGATCTTCATAATCATATTCGACATATGTGGGCAAAAACTAGTAAGACTTTTTAATTTAAATTTCGCGCGGTAAACCATTCGTCGAAATATTTGTTTTTTTATGTTGGTATGACTGTCAGTGACATCTGTGCCAAATGTCACATCAAAATAATCCTTAGTGTTTAGTATACGCTTGTCTTTCTGAAGTACAAAAAGTGCATTCGGCGATTTTTAGAATGTGTGAAATTATTCAACAAATAAGTTCCATTAAATTTTGTGTGCGGAATCAATTTTGTGGTGCCGAAACTTTCAGAATGTTGCAAAAGGCCTTCGGTGATAATTGTATGTCGCGAGCAAGTGTTTTTGATTGGCACAAATTGTTCAAAGAGGGTCGGGAACGTGTTGACGACGAACCACGTTTAGGACGGCCATCAACATCAACTGATGATCAACACGTTAATAAAATCAAGGAATTGGTGCTCGAGAATCGACGATTAACAATCAGAGACCTTACTGGCATCGTTGAAATATCGGAAGGATGACCATTTTGAAAGATCATTTGGGTCTAAGAAAAGTGAAAGCACGATTGGTTCCAAAATCACTCAATTTTTTTGGAAAAACAGCGTCGCGTTGACGTCTGTGAAACAATGCTTTCCGACTACCAGGATGTCATGAAACGTATTATAACTGGTGATGAGTCTTGGATCTATGCTTACGATCCGGAAACAGACGATCAATCGGCCAAATATCGTGCCAAAGGTGAGCCGTAGCCGAAAAAACCACGTCAAAGCAAGTCAAAAATCAAGGTAATGTTGACAGTTTTCTTCGATTATCGAGGTGTGGCGCACTCCGAATTCCTTCCGACCAGCCAAACTGTCAACAAGGAATACTATTTGAGTGTTATGCGTCGTTTGCGCGAAGCTATTCGTAAAGAGGCCGGAATTATGGGTCGACAACTCCTGGTTTTTGCACCACGATAATGCACCTTCTCATACTGCATTGGTTTTACGTGATTTTTTCGCCAAAAATTCCACCCATTTCGTTCCGCAACCACCGTATTCGCCTGATTTAGCTCCGTGTGACTTCTGGCTGTTCAGCAAAATCAAACGACGCTTTGGGGGAAACCGGTTTGAGTCAATTGAAGACATTAAACGTGAATCGCTACGCGCATTGGAGGCTATTCCGGAAACTGACTTTAACAACTGGAAAACTGATTGGAAAAAACGTTGGCACAAGTGTATTGAGGCCGGGGGGATTACGAAATAGATTTGGAGAAATAAATAAAGAATTTTAAAATTATGAGCAAGTCTTACTATTTTTTGTCCACAGTAATAGTTTAATGTAGATGTCTTTTGACCAAAACAAGCTGATGTAAATAAAAAATGGAACTCGTCATAGTAGACACTGATGCAGTTCAGACTATTTTTCTAATCAGTTTTTCGAGTCAACAACAAAACACGAATTAGTGAAGGCTGTTTTATTTCTAAATGTATTATATAAGACTGAGATATGTTCTATGTTTAATTTTTTTATTCATATCGATTAAATCGATTTTTTTTGTTAAATAATAACAAACTTTAAAAAAATAAATTGTTTTTTCTGAAATTATGTTTTTATTTTTGCTTGTACGATGTTTTTATTTCTAAAATATAAGGCAATACTGCCTATGATTATAAGAAGGCTTGACTAAAATTTGTAAAAACCACGACTCTAGTTTCCATCCATCAATGTTTTGAAAAGGGAAACAAATGAAAATAATTTTGACACTAAGGCATAAATTTATCAAGTTTATTCTACTGTTTAAATTTCTACGTTGGAATTGCGTACGCAATTTTTTATAGTTCATGTAATTCGCGGTTTTGTTGAATCTTGACTAATTCGGTAATTTTTGTATGACTGGTAACTACATAATCGGAGAACATCTTCGTTATTCTTGGTTTACAAAACTAAACATTAACTGTAGTGTAATCTGGTTTACCACTTACGTAATAGATCATTTCCCAAATGTTTAAATATCTTTCGGTCCAGATAATACTCATCATAAGTTCGTAATAAAAACCAAACGGATATCAAAAGATAAATAAACAATTCTTGTTACAAATAAGTTTCCAAACTAAACCATAATTTATTCATTAATTTATGCTAAATCTAAAATATTATCTGCTTAACATACATGTACATGATAGATCTAGAAAATATTTAAATTTATGATAAGGGTATGCAAATAATATGGGCTTGGTAAAAATTGAGAAAATAATGCTTTTTCCTTTGCGATTTTTTGTTATACATTTTATTCAACCATAAAATTAAAGGGTAAAATTATTGTGTTTGTTTAACTTTGATGCGGTACTACTTTCTAAATTATGACTTTAAATCATAAAATAAAATTCTCAAATTGTAAATTAGAGTGATTTACATTATAGCGAGTAGATCCCGGTGCAGGCTGATTTTATTGTTTTGCAAATATTTTTTCGAATTTGGTTAAGAGCAGTAATTTTGAAAATCTTCAATCTTAAGGTAGATGTACTAAATTACGGGCTAGTACGTAATTGCGGACTACTGGAAATAAAACGATAAAATAAGAAAACCTTAAGTGCAAGTTGCTTAAATCCTAAGGGAAAATCTGTATTTGGTATTTGAGCATCCTAAATGTGAAGAATCAGTACACATTTTATATGATTTCATTTACCTATAATCTATAATATGTTCGTTGGCCTCCAATCTTTAGTATGCGGACGATGGTGTTAAGTGTAACAAGGCGCGATTTAATTTTTGTAAGGCCATAATATTTATTATATGAGGAATTTCTCGTCGGTTCATGATTTAATGTCTCGCATTATAATTAGTTTGATGTATTTGTGCGTTTAATGGGTTACGCCCGAAATTATGTTCACAATATTTCGATCATGTACACTATTCCGTCCTTAGGACGTACTTAAAGAATATATGTATACTATACAGTTCGTAGTTAAACTGTCGTAATAAGTTGATTTTGATTGGTTGGTTTTAAGATAATGTTTATACTATAAAGGTAGGCCCGATATAATAACATACCTCGATTTTTTTTACAGAATTTAAATGTTTGTGAGTTGTAACAACTGATGCTTTGAAAATAATGAGGTCATGTTCAATTTACCAAAGTAACTCTTTTCAAGTTTATTTAATGTTTCATGTAAATAGTCATTCAGTATTCACTTATTACTTGAATGGAAATACTGTTTACTGCAAAATACATGATAAATACGATAAATATATGTACAGTAAATCAATAAAGTCTACTTACACCTACTAAAATTCTCATATTTAGAAAAATAAAAGTCAAAAATTTTCTTTTGTTACCAGATGGTTTAATTTAATAAAAAATTAAACTTAACATAGTAAAACCAAAATAATTCTGCTTCACATCCAGAAAAAAAAGTCAAAAAAGTCTACATACACTTTGTATGCTACTATAAAAATAAAACATCTGCAATAAATGTGTAATCCTTTGTTTTAGAATCTCGTTATTTTTTCAAAAATTACATAAAATAAAACTATTAAACTAAATAGTTTCAGTCGAAAAATTGGAGTTAAAAGCTGTGTAAATAATTTTTTAGTTAAAAATGTCAGCCAGGAAAGAAATTACAGCAGAAATTCGATATTTAATTATAAAACTGCGATGTGAAGATATTTTATCGTACTCAACAGTGCAAACTATGATGATAAGCAATTTTATAAAACGAGGCTCGATACAAAATAAACATAGATCTGCCCGTCCGTATTATGAAACAAGTGGAACAAAACCCTAAAATAAGTGCTCCAAAGTTGACCATAGAAATTTAAAATTGTCAAATAAGACCGTTCACCCCAAACCGTATGGTAAAGTTCTGAGATCGGCTGGTTACAATGGTAAGGTTCCTAAAAAGAAACCATTGATTTCTATGAAAAACCATAAAATGCGACTACAATTTGCGAACGAGCATATTAATGATGATCAAGAATATTGGAAAAGGGTTATTTTCACAGATGAAAGTAAATTTAACATATTCGGGCCAGATGAGCGTGCCAAAAGTTGGCGCAGAGCAAATCAAGAAATGAAATTAAAACATTTAATCCCCACTCACTAAATGGGAATGTAATGGTCTGGGGAGATATGGCTGCAAGTGGCGTGGGAAACTTACTGTTTAATGAGGGAGCAATGAATAGATTTATGTATCTCGATATATTGCGTGAAAATCTGACATCATCAGTTGAACGTTCGGAACTTGGAAATAGATGAATTTTTCAATTAGTAATTACTTACTAGTCTTATTATTAAGGTATACGTACACTTTATTGACATCATTTTTTTGTTTTTGTTAATTTTTTTATAAATTATGAATTTTTATTACAAAATTATTTATATGTTTAATAATACAAAAATAAAATAAATTAAATATTATCTCTAAAATGTATAATTTCATATATATCTCAAATTTTGCAGGTGCATGTAGACTTTATTGACTAACTGTATATATTTTTAAACTATATTTAGGTAGTACGGAATTGCGTTCTATGTAATTTTGGCTGATCTGCAATTGCGTGCTATGGGCCGTAATTACGGAATTCTATGTATGCTATTACGTTCCAATGCATAATTTTGGGCCATTTAAACGTTATGATGAATTATTAAATCATTTATTAATCAGGGAATTACCTAATAACATAAATGATTGCTAACACACAAACAAAGAAAAACAAAGGAAAATGACGAGAAACAATTTTGAATTTATTCTCGTTCTTTCAATGCATTTCATTCGTTTCCTGTGTCAACGGGGAAAGTATAGTCGCTGCGTAGTGTAAAGTGTTATTGTTTATAAAATACGTTTTAGATAATTAACGTAATTTAAATAATTTTTAATAATCTAAGTAAGTAAAGTGTAATTTTTAAGTTAAATGATACGTGTAATTTGACCCAGGTTGTCAAAAGTAATAAATGCACCATACTCATAGTTTTATAAATTGCATTACATTATGTCACGAAGAACATATAGCTCGAAGCGTTGTCAAAAGCTCTTGACTTGGTAAAATATGTAACTATGACTGCATATAAAGCATCTTAAGTTTATAACATACCCAAACAGACATTATTATATAAGGTCAAACATAAATCAAACATAAATAAATAAATACACAACAAGCAGTCATCTGAAGAAGACCTTATTGTAAAATGGGTGCAGCATTTAGCAGAAATTGGATTTCCAATTACAAGAGATCAGCTCATTCACACAGTATCAAAACTCGTGAAAACCCGTAATCGCCCTAATAAGTTTAATCTGGCTTGCCAGGCAGACATTGGTACGAAGGATTTTTAAACAGAAATCCTACCACATGTCAAAGAGTCACACAGACATTGACTACGGCGCTACTTTCTATTAATGGAGGAAAGATTAGAGGATGGTTTGAAAGAGTCCATAACTACGTAGAAGAAAAAATCTCTTCGAAGTACTCCAAGAGCCTTCGCAAATTTTTAAATGCGATGAAGCAGCATTTTTCCTTTGTCTTAAAGGTCAAGTTGTTTTAGTAAAGAACGGTGCTAAGCAAGTATATAGCAGGTCAGATAACGCTTAGAAAGAATGCCTCACACTATTCTTCGGAGCGTCTGCTGATGACAAATTAATGCCTATATTTGCATTGTTTCCGTATAAAAGGCTCCCACAACATATAGGTCCGATAGTTGATGGATGACATGTCAAACATTTTACTAATATGACACAAATGTTTTTCACCCTTTCCTAATAAAAGAAAATATCAAGAAACAAGTAGTTTTATTTTTGGGCGGCCATTCGACTCATTGATCTTTATCCTTGAGTGAATTTTTTAGAGATAACGGATTCATTTTAATACCTTTATTACCAAATTCGACCCACCTATTACAGCCCATGGATGTAGCTGTTTTCCACAGCCTCAAGAGTTCTTGGAGAAAAATAGTATATTCTTGGAGAATGGAAAACGATGAACGTCCTTTAAAAGTGAACAGTTAGGCCCAATACTAGAAGGTTGTATTGATTCAATACTGAAGCTGGAAATAATTCAAAATGGATTTCGTTCATATTGGATTATTTCGGTTCGATGCAAACGTGCTACATTATGCAACAATTTTAAAATTTACGGCAAACGAAGGTTCGGGTGCTAACGCCTCCATTCATGCAGATAAGTATGGGTGACCACCATTAAACCAAGGGAACTTATATGAATTCGGAAACTTATTAGATAAAAGGTTAGGAAATGTCAAATTAAATACATTTTTGAATTGTGGTGATGAATGGGTAGGAGATATAAAAGATGAGAATTTATATTACTTTGGAAGAATTTATATTACTAAGCGTTAAAACTGATTTGAATATTAATACCGAGAATATATGAATAAAATCAATTGGCTTTGGTAATTCTACATTGGAGGCAAATTTTTGTACCGAATAGTATCGATTGGTCAGAAAATGTCACAGTTATCGATCTAGAAGTACAAGAGACTGGAAGCCTAGTCATTCGAACTCGGAAAGCTAAAAAAAACCATACTCGAATCGAATAATGGTTCCACAATCGAAAACTGTATAATTGTAGATGAATTAATAAGCGAAAACGACACACCAGATCTTATAGAAAACAATGAGGACAATTCGAACAGGATAGTCAATGATTTTAAAAACAGACCAAGAGCTGCACCTTCTTCTTCAGGAGATATGAAAACCACAGTTGTATCCGTATCCAGTCAAATAGCTGAGGAAACCATACAAGCGAGTGGTTCGAAAGCATCAGAAATTCCAACTCCATTTAAAAATGCATTTGTTGGCCACAAACTTCAACCTCAAAATTGGAAAATATTGAATTGAAAAAGAAAACCAAAGAGGCTAAAGCGAATTGTGATTAACGTGGAGCCAATGAGGATTCAATTAAATACGAAGTGAAAACGATGACTATGAGCGGGATTAATTTGCGTTGGCCTGATCAAGATGATATTTTAATGTATGATGCCACAGATATATTTACAAAAATAAACCCCTGTTTATGGATAAATAATCGAGGAGTCTATGTCATTAAAGATTTCAACGTGTGATTTATTTCAAGAAATTTTGAAATTTGAAATATTTGTTTAATTATATATTTTATTTTTGTTTTACTTGAATTATTTAAATATTTATTTATCATTAATAAAGGCTGAATTTATTTGAACACTAATTTTTGATTCCATTATTTATCTTTTTACTGAGACTTGTACACGTGCTCACAATTAATATACAACGCACGGAATAAGATACATACTAGCACGGATTTAGTTGAAGTGACAAAATTTTAGCACGGAATTACAGACAAATCAGTGCTGACTAATTAATCAATAAATAATATAAAAATCAATTTATTGTAAATAAATCATATGTTACTTTTAACACTATGCGCCGTAGGTACTTAGTGAAACCCATTAACATTTAATAAACACATTATACCACTCGTTTGATTATTTCGCAAAAAAAAATTTTAAAATTTTTATTAAACTGATTTGTTCAAAGGTTTAAAAAATTACTCGATCGATTTCGACTTGTTAGGTCATCATCATCAGGAGTATCTCCTCCGATTTAGAAAAAAAAAAATTTCAGAACAGGAGTATCTACTCCGATTTTTTTTAAATTTTTTTTTTTTGCGAAATAATTAAACGAGTGGAATAATATGTTTATTAAGTGAAATTGTAACGAAACGTCCTCTGGTTGAGTTTTCGCTCCGCTAGCAGAATACCATTGTAGCTCTATATACCGGTAACAGCAGCACATTTGCCAAGCTAGGTGAAGTCGGTGGGTAGAGTTCTTGTTACCAGCTACAATGATCGAGAAGTGCTGCTCATTATGTTACCCATATTAACGATTTCGAGGGGAGGGAAAAATAAAATAGAAAACAATTCACTTAACCATTCAAATATGGGGAGAATCAAGACCACATAACCAATCTTATTTAGTTATCGGTAAATCACGTCACAGCCATTTCATCATTGTGATTAAGTTGTTATAAACCACATGCTACTCCACCCTTCCCTATAGGCAATACCGCGCATCTACTGTAAGGTATGCCCCCCTTTCATAATGTGTTAGCCTTACACTATCTCAAAATTAACGACACATAATTATTATTCGACCAGACTAATTACGGAAAGGCATGATATACAATCCCATGATGGACACAAAGTTAAGAAACGAGAAATTGTTGATGATATCGATAACAGAAATAAAATACACAGAAAATTACCATTACTTGAATATAATTATTGGTATAAATTACTAATTAAACCTAGGTACAGTTTTAATACATAAGCATATTGAATTTATCTTTACTACACTAAATTTTAATTATAAGGAAATAAACAATCAATGACGCGTTCAGATATGGCGGTTAAGAATTATAGTTTCATTGATTATTTAATTAGGATCCGCGGTCCTTCGTAATTACTTAAGGAAGATACTATACTATAGAGTACTATTTTTAACATACATAATACAATAATATTACCGATAATATACACATATCAGTAATGGTAAATAAGTAATAATAAATAATATAAAAATAAAATCATCACATAAATTCTATAGGTGAAATAATAATAACGGGTGTTTTTTTAGGAGGTTTGTTTTTCCGATAGATGTCGTTTTATTTTATGACAGTTGTTTTGACAGCTCAAAGTGGCATTTCTACTCAGTATTGTTTGGCAAATCATTATGAATAGGTTAACTCCAGAACAACGTTTTCAAATCGTGGAAATTTATTTTCAAAATCAGTGTTCAATTAAAAATGTTTATAGAGCACTTCGTGAATTTTATGGTGCACATAATCGTCCGTCAGAGACCACCATAAAGAACGTAATTACCAAATTTCGGTCTACATTCACTCTTTTGGATGCCAAGCCACCGACAAGAATGAGAAGAGTTCGTACAGAAGAAAATATTGCTGTCGTTGAGGCCAGTGTCGAAGAAAACGACAATTTATCGATTCGTCGTCGTGCTCAGCAAATTGGACTTTGTCCATCGACTTTATGGAAAATTTTACGTAAAGATTTGGGTTTGGTGCCATACAAAATTCAATTGGTGCAAGAATTAAAGCCACACGACCATCGTTTGCGCCGTGAATTCAGTGATTGGTCGTTAAATCAATTGAACGAAGATCCATTTTTTTACCGTAAAATTCTCTTCAGTGATGAGGCGCATTTTTGGTTAAATGGATACGTCAACAAACAAAATTGTCGCATTTGGAGCAAAGATAATCCACACGCCGTTCAAGAATTACCAATGCATCCTGATAAATGTACTGTTTGGTGCGGTCTATGGGCTGGTGGGATCATCGGTCCATATTTCTTTAAAAATGAGGAAGGACGACGCGTTACCGTGAATGGAAATCGATACAGAACCATGTTAAATGAGTTTTTGTTGTCAAATCTTGAAGATATGGATATGGATGAAATGTGGTTTCAACAAGATGGTGCCACTTGCCATACAGCACGTGAAACAATCGACTTATTGAAAGAAACTTTCAACGACAACATTATTTCGAGAAATGGTCCGGTGAATTGGCCTCCGCGTTCGTGCGATTTGACGCCACTCGATTACTTTTTGTGGGGATACGTGAAGTCATTGGTTTATGTGGATAAACCTCAATCGATTGACGCTTTGGAAACCAATATTCAACGTGTCATTGCTGACATACGCCCTCAAATGCTTGAAAAAGTGCTGGAAAATTGGACCTCCAGAATGACATTTGTGAAAAATAGTCGTGGTAGCCATATGCCAGAAATTGTGTTTAAATGTTAAATGCCAAAAAATTATCTACCAAATAAAAAAAAATTTTGGTCATTTCATAATTTTATATGTGTTTTATTCAAAAAAAAAATCGGCAACCTCTTAAAAAAACACCCTTTATATAGTTAGTTAATATAAATTAAATAAAAAAAAAACTTAACTTAAGGTGTGATGCAAGGGCGGTGCCTTGGCAGTTATGGCGATTAGCGGCGAACAGGTTACATGTTTAAATCTTTAGATTTTTGATTTATACGTCTCTGCGCTCGTTGTGTATTATTCCGTTTTTTTTTGTTTTGTACAAAGGTCGTTTATAGCATATGTTTTGTCCGCTATTTGTGCAATTTCCCGTTTTTTTTTTCTCGCGGCAAAATAAAATAAAACCGTCGCGGGGAACCCGTTAAATCCGATTCGCGTGTAGGTTTCTTCTTTAGATTAAATCTGCCCGTTTCTAGAGAGTAAAGTAAGTAGAAAGAAATGTTTTAAGAACAAGACTATAAACCACGGTATACCACAACACACGATATAATTGAAGAAAAAAAAATATCAATCATTAATTGTCTATACCTGTTTCCTCCGCGACAAATTTGCATGAACCTGCACTTCGGCACAATAGGTTACACTAACACCGTTTGTACTGATAGTTGTACTGATTATTTGTACAAGTGAATACCGTACAAGACAATTTTGGTATTCACTATAACTGTGACACTTAGCACAATACACAATACTTCACAACCGAAAATATTCAACTTCAATTTATTTTAATACACAAATTGAATTTGTTGAAGTTAAATTATCACTACGTGTGTATCGATATCAACTCACAAAAACAGAATGATTGATTTTATTTCTGTCAATAGTAGTGTAGGTATAGGTGGGGAAACTAATCTGATAATGAGACGAAATTAAAAATTATACCAGCCGTCATCATCACCATCTATGGTAATCTTTCTCATTTACACCAATTATACCAGTAATTATCATTTGTTTAGCCAAGTAACAAAATTATACCAGAAAGACAAAAATTCTGATTATATTTTAAAATGTCGCCGTTACGATATCATCACCAACTACATTAACAATTAGTCTGCTGGAACATAATCAATGTTACAAAATCATATGTTAATATAAAAGTTATCGCTTTACATTTTTATTAACATTATCATATCGATATTTTGAATTGCACAAACTAAAAAGTCTACTAAAAATTTCAAAACCCTTATTAGTCCGGAATAAGGTGCATATACCTTAAACAGTTTTAAGCAGCACAAATTATTGATACATCTAACTACATTTACACGTAGATATTACTGTAGGTATTACAAGCTGACAACATGAATTGCTAAGAATGGCTTAATATTGTTTATGAAAATAATTGGTGTTTTGGAAAATTGCTTTTAGGGAGATATTTTTATCATGCACCCAATCCCAAACCGTCGTTTATCTTAATTTAAGCTAAATAATATCAATTTGACTCCATAAAAATGAAATAAACAAGCAAAAATTATGTTTTGTAAATATACGTAGCACATCGTATTCGACGAAGTAAATCATGCCGCATGAGCGTATTTTATGTATAGTATACCTGGACCGTATTGAAAATTTTTAAAATTATTGTAAAATATATATCTATCCATTTATTGTTTATCCAAAACGATTTAAAATTCATATAAATTATTTTTATATTTATAAGGTCATTTCGTACATTTTTATGTAGCTACCTGTTAACGGTTATCTGCCCTCTGAGAATTTATAGATATGTACCTTGTGTGACATACATAATACACGTGTATCTAATATAAGACAAAGTATTTTTTGCACACGTTTATGTTAATGTACCGCTTTATGATGTTATGAATATTTCAGTTTAATTTCTACCTTTTCTATACGAGCATAAACTTTTTTCCATAAATATACAACAATTTCTTTTTGCATTACTAGAACGTGTTCTGGCCTATGTTATGTTATATCATAAATAACGTTTAAAACAAAAGAAAACATAAAGAATGAAATAAATGAAATTTTATAGCAAGAATGTTTAAGGAAAGCTTCGTTCGGGTAAGTATTAAATTGAAAAAAAACCGAAAGGTTTTTTGTAGAAACTTGCCTGTTTTTGTTGTTTACGGCTTTATTCAACGTTTTGCATTCCGTTCATTTTTTAATCCGTAATTTTAAAAATTCAAAAAACGAGTGGTTATCTAGTTTGGCAGCACACGCACTAAACGCATATGAAGTAAAACTCGCTTACAATGTACGGTCAGGGGTGTACGTTAAATCAATATTATAAGGAATCAATAAAAATTGAGAAAATTGAAAAAATAAATGTTATTTCAAATGTTTATTCATGCATGAATTCAATTCATATTTTTTATGTATAATTTGTATAGCCATGGCCTTATCAGTTTGTGCTAACTTATTTGGTAATCTTTTGTTGCTTCTGAGAAGATTGGTTATGTTTTCCAACGTTGACTTTAATTTGATGAAGTTTTTTAATTCTTCATCCATTCTTTCAGAACAATATAAAAATGTTTCAATACATCTAAATGCTGAAGCAAATTCGGTATTTAAAGGCTAAAGGCATTGATTTTTCGAGCTCCTGTTGTTCCTCGTTTGATTATTTTTACTTAATAATTGATACTACATATAAAATTTAATTTACCATAGTCGATTGTCTAATTGGCAAAGAATCTTATATGGGTTTCACCACAAACTGTCGAGTAATATTTCAACCACCGATTCATCATTTTGAGTTGTTTTAAAGCAGTTGTATATTGCACTCTTAATTTTTTTAATACATAACTTTTATAAAAATCTTTCAAATTTTTTATTGCGCCTTGGTCCGTCAGTTTACAAAGTGCTTATGTTTGGGGGCACAAAAACTAATTTTATTGCTCGTAAATTATCTATCTTGGACCGTTCATGTCAGTGTACAGGTTGACATGGAGCTTGTAATGTGCAGGTGGTATAGTGTAATTGTGCGAATGGATGGTGGATGCGTGAATGAAAAGGGGGGTATTAATTGGCCTTCATAGGACATTAAATCCACTAACGAAAAGTCTCATTTCATCGAGATTAAAAATATTTTGTAAATCATAACTGGAAATCGATTTTTGATCCAATCCTTACATCTGCTCTTTCACCAACAATATTCTTAAATACCACGCCGTGTCGGTTTCTAAACCGATCTATCCAAGGATTCATAGCATTAAAATCTGAAACTTTTAATAAATTTGCAAATTCTTTCGCTTTTTCTTTTAACGAGGGCCCGCGGATTCAACGTTTTGAAGTTTCGCAGTCTTAATTTTCTTTGAGGAGCAAAATTTTTTCTCAATTTTGTGCAATGGTCGCCACAGTTGTTTTAGATTATCCAAATAACTTAACAATTTTGAATGACTTCTTGTATTTCTTGTCAGAAGAAATTTTCAATTTGCAGAAAATTTTATCAGAAGAAATTTTCAATTTGCAGTATTATTGATGTTCGTTTTTAGAAGACATTTTCATCACACAAACGTCTGCAAAAATAATATAGTACATAAATAGGAAAAGATTAATAACACGTTGCGTTTATTAAAAACTCCAAGCCACTGCGGGTTACTCGTATTGAAATTCAAAGCTAGTTTGGCTTGTGAAAACTTGTGAAAACGATAATAAAAAACCTGCGACGAAAATAGTAACAAACTAAAATAAAAAACGTAGGATGAACGTTTTTAAAACTCCTGAATACGTTATAAACTAAATCTGCTTAAACTTAATTTGTTTGATGGGACTAGAACGGTATACGTTATATTCTTACCAGCGAGGTACGTTACATTGACCGAATAGAACGTTCGTCATTTACCGTATACGTTATGCCCAGGGTACGTTAAAACCGGGTTTCTCTGTACATATGAGTATTTCAGTACATTTTGGCATATCGTACTAATATGAAAATGTAATATCAAAGAAATATGTAAAATAATTAAAAAACTTCTTAAGATTTTAAAGACAAAAACCCAAAGTCAGTCATTATGTTTAACAAGTAATTGAAAAGACGATAAAACTTCTATCTGATACTTCAGAGTCATTACTGAATTAAATGAACAGATTAATAACTAATCAAATAGAACCAAGTTTTTAGAAATATCATTTGTAAACATCCAATAATATCGAATTTATGGTCTTCTTAAATTACATAAACCAAATATTTGTTTAAGACCAATAATATCATATATCAATACACCTACTTATTTTGTTCCAAGTATAAATAATAGTATTGTTTAGAAATAATATAGTTCTAAACGAAAAAGAATCTTTAACATCTTTTGCAGTGATTAGCTTGTTCACCAATATATCAACTTCAATAGTTTTTACTGAGATTAGTGATAAATGGATTGAATTAGAGCCATTTACAAATATAAAAAAAAACATATTTTTTAGAAATTCTCAATATCGTAATAACTAAGCGTAATTATTTCGCATTTGAACAACAACATTATAGACAAGTTTCAGGATTAGCTATGGGAAATCCATTGTCCCCATGCCATTATTAACCAAGCAACGTACACTTCTAATTAAATACGTAGATGATATACGAATACCGATAATTTTGACTCAATAATTTATTATACATAACAGAATAAATTTTCTACATATAACGTTGATTAAACACAACAACGTCATCATTACCGATTGATATTTTAAATCAACTTCATCAAAAAGAATCCTCAATTATCTTTGACCACACCCCACATATATGAAATTTAATGAAGCAATTAGTTTTATTTCTAGAGTATTATCGTCAATGTTTCATGAAATAATATTTTGCTTATAGAAAATTTCTTAGAATTAAATAACTTTCCTAAACATAACATTAAAAGGATGATTAGAGAATAAATATTCAAGATTAGCAATCCGTTAGTAACACACAATAATACACAAAGTAATACAAATAACACAAATTAAAACACTAATAGATTGCATGCAAATGTTATTTATTGCGAAATTATCAACTAAAATCGTTGTTGTTGGTTAAATGTCATACAAGGTTCGTAATACATTAAATAATTATTTTTCGGAACTAAAAGAAAAGACAAAAAACAACGTCAAGCCAACCTAGTTTACAGAATTCCTTCTTCTTGTAACTATAATTATACGGGATATAAATCAGATCAATTAAAAAATCTTTAGCTCTTAATAAAGGAGTGACAAGAGAATAGGAGATACAACGACGGATATATCTAAACACAGAATCACCACACAACACAATCCAAACTATAAAAGAACACAAATATTATACTTAGAAATCATAAAGTAAAACGAGAATTTATTGATAGCTTAAATATAATTAGCGATCAAAAAAGCGTAAAGTTTAAAACAGACACGACAACTTTGGATTTCCCATATAAATATTTTTTACACTACAACTGAAATTTATATTACAATAAAACGTGCAAAAGATATAAAATTATCCCGAAATACATCAACGTGAAAATTAAAAACCAATCAAAACAAGCACAAATAAGCAAAAACAAAAAAGCAGAAGAAATATGGTTAACACAATCAATAAAACAGGTGGATTTCAGACTTTAGCAGAGCCCAATCGGAGAAGTTTTGGCACTTCAAATTAGCAGAAGCATCGCTTCTAGAGTTAATTTGATCTTTATGCAAAATTCGCCATAATTTAGTTTGAGAGATTCCCAATTTCTGTGAACGGCGTGGAATCGACTGATTTTGAACTGTAGCACTTACGGCTGCGATATTTTCGCTACTTCGACCGGTGCTTTGTCTCACTGGCACAGGAACATTCAATAGTCAATATTTTGACATGAATTTATCCACTATAGCATAGCCCAGAAATACGGTATAATTTTTAATAATTTTCAAACGTTGCACGTTCGTGAACTTCGCCATGATAAAAATGTTAACCTTGACTGACGTTTTGACTTTGACAGATCTTGAAAAACGTTCAGGGGTGCGTTCGTATTAAAATACAAAATTATTTTGTTCCTATTGGAAAACCCGATATATAAGATCAACGTAAAATTAAGGGGATCCGTTCAGAAAAATCATATTTAAAAACTGCATATGGTACAAAATAGCATATTTCAAACCGGCATAAGGTACGAAACGGCATAAGGTACAAAATTGCATTTTTCATAACTGCATATCTAAAAACGGCATAAGGGTTAAACCGGCATTTTTCAAATTGGCGTATTTAAAATGGCATTTTTCAGAATAGCATTTTTCAAAACTGCATGTTTCAAAACGGCATAACAGGTACAACATGGCATTTTTCAAAACAGCATTTTTCAAAACGACATTTTTAAAACTGCACAAGATAGAATGAAATATTTTAATCGATTATGAATCTAGAATTGTCTTTTCATTAATTTCTGCAATATGACCAACCGGTACTTATATTTATTGAAGATACACGATGAAATTTAACCGAATGAAATTTTTGAACGAATCTGGGATCAAATTCTAGGATAAAGCCAAATAAAAAGGAACTTCTCTATTTCTTGGTCGATTAAGACCAAATTTCACGTGTTCCTATGGTAGAGTTGAATTTTCAAATCATTTTGAATAAAATTTATGAAATGAAATTGATTATGCCAAATTTCTTCTACACGTTTTATCTATACAGATTATTTGAAGATTTAGTATGCATATAATATTATACTTCACCTATATTTTTATATAGAGCTTCGAAATTCTAGTTACTTCCTACAATTGCATGGTCGTAGCGGATTACTCATGCAAGTATTTTCTTAATTTATCTGGTTTATCGAAAAATTCGATTAGAAAGATATTAGTTTCAAGTTATGTAGTGTTATTAACGTACGTCGCCACTACAATTTTTGTTTGAGGGATTTTCCTATTTATGGTCCTGCCCAAGATAGTACATTTTTAATAAATCACAACAATTTTATATTTGTTACACCTATATACTCGTAATATGGTGTACAGCATACGGTTACATCAGAATATCGTTTACATCAGATCATATCGAAGCTCAGGTATATATTTACACATATGACACCTGGTATGATGTATATATAGGTATAGTATGTTAAAAACGGTTTGTAATAGTTGTATTAATTTGGTATTACTTAGAAACAGTGGGCGAAGTGCAACGGAAATACCTACTAAAATGTATCAAATATTTCAGCGAAGTATTTCAAACGAACATTAATATTTACTCCGTTTCAAACTTATAATAATTAAATGTTATTGATGCCGCATCCCAAAATTATTCAGTTTCCCTTAACCGAACAAAGTTAAATTTCCATATTTCGCTATTTTTCGTTTGCAGTTGTGCATTATATTTTTGGTACTCGAATATTATTTGGTTGTTCTGTTTAAAAAGATGGTACGCCTACAAACAATTACGGATGAGATCTTTAAAGGTTTAACTTTGTTAAAAAACCTGGATATAACGGGTTATCCAATTCGAGGGTGATAAAGTAGAAATCTGTATACCGACATCTGTCAAAGATAAACGTCAAGTACGCTGTCATTTATTTAGTTGACATTCTGCCATTTAAGAATATGGAGCATTTAACAATCGACCAACGCGTTAAAATTATTAAATCTTATTATAAAAATAGTGATTCTGCCGTATCCACATTTCGCGCTTTACGAGCAGATTATGGTCGTCATAATCGTCCTACAAAGCAAACCATATTGAATACAGTGAATAAATTTGAACAAACTGGATCTGTTACTGATATTGTAAGGTCTGTGCATCATCGAAACATTCGCAATGCTGAAAATATCGCTTCTGTAGCTGAAAGTGTGGAAGAAGATCCAAATTTGTCAAGTCCTCGTCGAGCTCAACATTTAGGCCTATCTTATGGCTCATTATGGCGCATTTTGCATCTGGATTTGCAACTTCATCCGTATAAAGTCCATTTGACACAAGAGCTAAAGCCTGCTGACCATGGACAACGAAGAACATACGCAAATTGGGTGTTGGAAAAACAGGCCGTCGATGCTGATTTTTCGAACAAAATTTTCTTCAGTGATGAAGCTCATTTTTCGCTTGGTGGATACGTTAATAAGCAAAACTGTAGAATTTGGGGCTCAGAAAATCCACAATTGATTGTAGAGAAGCCATTACACCCGGAAAAAGTCACTGTTTGGTGCGCATTGTGGTCTGGTGGTGTGATTGGGCCGTATTTTTTTGAGAACAACCATGGACGAACCGTTACCGTCAATTCTGAGCGCTATGGCCGCATGTTAACCGAATATTTTTTTACGAAAATCGAAGATTATGATCTTGACGATATGTGGTTCCAGCAGGATGGAGCAACCAGTCACGTAACACGAGCAAATCGAGATCTTTTGCAAGAGAAATTTCCTGGACGTTTGATTTCGCGATTGGCTGATGTCAATTGGCCTCCTAGATCCTGTGATTTAACGCCTTTGGATTTCTTTTTGTGGGGCTACGCGAAAGATCGTGTTTACGCAAACAATCCTCAAACTCAAGCTTGAATTGGATAACCTTGTATTATTGAGGAAAAACACATAAACTTAATTTTAATAGAAACAATAGAATACAGCAAATATTGCTTTTTGAAAGCAGTTGCGGGAAATATATCCTTTTAGTATGTAATTAGTATTTGAGTTAAAATTTATTTATATGCCTATGTATTAAAGAGAAACCAAATGAACGATAAATGTTTTGATGTTCAAAATGCTGTTTTGAAAAATGTTGTTTTGTACCTTACGCCGTTTTGAAATATGCAGTTTTGAGAAATGCCGTTTTTAAAACTGCCTTTTTAATGAAGGGGTTAGATTAGAGATGAGAAGATTTGACGACGCTCTGTTTATAGCTCAATATCTCTCTGTTTTGTGCTCTCGTTGTAAATGTTTTGTGTTTTTTGAGTTTGGTAATCATGTTCTCTCTGGTTTTTTGACGTTTGTTATAAATTTTTTACAATTTATAACCGACAAAACGTTCAGTTTCATGACAGTGTCTACTCGATCGACGTTATTTCTTTTTTCGATGAGTAATTTTTTATTATAACTTAGATAATTTTTAATTTATTACTATATTAAAACTTGTTCTATAATCAGTATAGTCTATATATTTATTTTGAAAGAAAATTTTGACAAAATTGTTGTTTAAAAAATTCGAATTTTATGCTAAAATTCTTGTACACTTTTGATTCCAAATCCGACAAAGTGGTGTATCGTCATTTGATGCCATAAGTCATTTTGTAAACATATGATGACAATTCATACCGATGGTTATCAATTTTTTTACTAGTATCTTAGTTCTTTATAACTATATCTTTAGGATTTTGTATTGTTTAGTGTTTATAGACAATAGAGGTAAGGCGAACGGTGTTTAAAAAAGGGACGTCCCTTCCAACTGAAAATGATGATGATCCAATATTTGCTCTACTAAACGCTTCCGATTCAGAGCTATCAGATAATGAAGGGGAAAATAATTCGGAACTTGTACAATTAGACTCCAGTGGCAAAGAAATTGTATTTGATGTGCCCTCAATTTCATATACATCAAAAACCAGCACCTTAACAGACATAGTTCTAGGTGAAAACGATATTAATTTGGAATATTTACAAAACGAACCGGAATGCGGTGACAGTACTGCAATTGTAATAGCAGAAGCAAATACTCTAGAGAATTCTGACACGTTGCTGGTATAAAATGTGACTTTTGAGCTCATTGATCATTTTGTTAATCCAGTGGTCACTACCGATAAGTCCAAAATAAGATGTCGCAGAACTCAGTTTGGGAATTGTAGTACTCCATTTGCAAATAATATTGATGGAGCCGATGATACACCCAATATATCCCCCTCCAAATATTTCTTCAAGTATTTAACAAAAGATTTATTCGACGAAATGGCAAAATACACAAACTTGTATGCTTCAGAAAATAGTGGAGATGATTCGTTTAAAAATACGAGCCAGGCGAAACTAATGAGTTCATTCGTATTCAAATCAAGATGAGAAATCTAAAATTAGGAAGACTTAAAACCTATTGGAATAAAAATTTGGCAATTACCCCAATAATGAATGCATTGTCGTTTGATAGATTCCTTCAATTGAGAACGAATTTACATTTTGTAGACAAAAACCAGATTAGCAAAAATTGTTCGGACAAGTTCATTTTAGTAAGACCATTATTGCAAGCTGTACTTAAAAGATGCCATGAGCATGATATTAAAGAAATTGTTAGCATTAATGAGCAAATCATCCCATTTAAGGGCCATCTGAATAACAAACAGTACGTAAAAGGTAAACCATGTCCATGGGGAATAAAAGTTTTCACTCATATAGTGTTCATAGTGGTTTACCTTACGATTTTTTATTATATCAAGGTTATCGATTTTAATACTAAAATTAACCAATCAAACAAAAACAAAAAAGAAAAGAATTTCCCCACCATTCATTATTTTTTGATAATTACTTCAGTAGTTATCAATTGTCTGAAATCCTTAAATATTCAAAAATAAACGCTACAGGTACTGTAAGGATCAACCGTTTCGCTAATCCGCCACATATATCAGAGCTGAAGTCAAAGGGAAGAGGATCCGCAGATGAAACAGTTAGTTTAGATGGTAACATTTGCGTTGTTAAGTGGCAAGACAATAAAACTTTATCTGGCTTGAAATTGTCTCGGAATTGGTGAAGAAAGCTTGGTAAAAAGGTGGGATAAAAATGCAAAAAATATAGAAAGAAATTGTCCGTCGTTATAATTTTTTAAATTGAGTTGATCTTAGATCAGTTAATATCTTATTGCCGGATTTTTATCAAAAGTAAAAAATGGAGTTTACGAGTAATTACTCATTTTATTGATTTCGCTATTGCGGCTTTATGGATTGAATATAAGAATGAAGTAAAAAAAATCAATCAAAAAGATCCAATGGATCTATATGAATTTAGACTACATTTGGCAAATGCATTGATATTCGTGGACTTAACTAAGAAGCGGGGAAGGCCATTGAGTAATTTAGAAAGCAACAAACTTGATTCGCCCGGATCTAAAACAAAATTGAATCTCGTCCAATTGATCAGCTACGACTAGATACAGTTGGTTAGTTGCCGATACCATGATCAAAGCCGTACTGCGTCACGATGCAAATATCCAAGGTGCACCGGGCGATCCAGAATTTCATGTGAGAATTGCAAAGTACACCTTTGCCTTAACGGAAATAATAATTGTTTTTATAAATATCATAAGGAAGACTGAATATAACGGGTGATTTTTTAAGAGCTTGAGAACTTTTTTTTAAAAAAAAACGCATAAAATTTGCAAAATCTCATCGGTTCTTTATTTGAAACGTTAGATTGGTCCATGACATTTACTTTTTGAAGATAATTTCATTTAAATGTTGACCGCGGCTGCGTCTTAGGTGGTCCATTCGGAAAGTCCAATTTTGGGCAACTTTTTCGAGCATTTCGGCCGGAATAGCCCGAATTTCTTCGGAAATGTTGTCTTCCAAAACTGGAATAGTTGCTGGCTTATTTCTGTAGACTTTAGACTTGACGTAGCCCCACAAAAAATAGTCTAAAGGCGTCAAATCGCATGATCTTGGTGCCCAACTTACCGGGCCATTTCTTGAGATGAATTGTTCTCCGAAGTTTTCCCTCAAAATGGCCATAGAATCGCGAGCTGTGTGGCATGTAGCGCCATCTTGTTGAAACCACATGTCAACTAAGTTCAGTTCTTCCATTTTTGGCAACAAAAAGTTTGTTAGCATCGAACGATAGCGATCGCCATTCACCGTAACGTTGCGTCCAACAGCATCTTTGAAAAAATACGGTCCAATGATTCCACCAGCGTACAAACCACACCAAACAGTGCATTTTTCGGGATGCATGGGCAGTTCTTGAACGGCTTCTGGTTGCTCTTCACTCCAAATGCGGCAATTTTGCTTATTTACGTAGCCATTCAACCAGAAATGAGCCTCACCGCTGAACAAAATTTGTCGATAAAAAAGCGGATTTTCTGCCAACTTTTCTAGGGCCCATTCACTGAAAATTCGACGTTGTGGCAGATCGTTCGGCTTCAGTTCTTGCAGGAGCTGTATTTTATACGGTTTTACACCAAGATCTTTGCGTAAAATCTTCCATGTCGTCGAATAACACAAACCCAATTGCTGCGAACGGCGACGAATCGACATTTCACGGTCTTCAGCAACACTCTCAGAAACAGACGCAATATTCTCTTCTGTACGCACTGTACGCATTCGTGTGGTTGGTTTAATGTCCAATAAAGTAAACTGAGTGCGAAACTTGGTCACAATCGCATTAATTGTTTGCTCACTTGGTCGATTATGTAGACCATAAATCGGACGTAAATCGCGAAACACTTTTCGAACCGAACACTGATTTTTGTAATATAATTCAATTATTTGCAAGCGTTGCTCGTTAGTAAGTCTATTCATTATGAAATGTCAAAGCATACTGAGCATCTTTCTCTTTGACACCTTGTCTGAAATCCCGCGTGATCTGTCAAATACTAATGCATGAAAATCCTAACCACAAAAAAATCACCCTTTATAATAAGTGCATCTAGCCCACCCATTTTTATACTAAATAATTTTTATAAATGTGATTTTGTAATTTTAAGTTACTAAATTTTTTATTTGTGAACTTGTTATAATTATAATCTATTATTTTTTTGAAATAAATGTGATGTAATTTTTTATATGTGGTATATTAATTTAGAAGTTGTTTATATTTAACCTTTCGTTCAAATTGTCATCATTTGATGACAAATTTCAAAAGGCTCCCAAGGTTATGTCAGGCTTTTTTTATACTTTTTCTTACATTTTTTGGTCAGAAAATTAAAAACAAAAATTTTTCTTACGATTGGTTTAAAATTTCTACTGAAAGGGTTAAAATATGCAATTTCGACTGGGACCCAAAATCAAGAAATGTAACAGTTATTGATAAATTGAGGACGGTAAAATTTCCGAAATCGATATTTAAATATCAAATATAAAAAAATTATTTTACAATATTGTTAAAAATTATATAAAAATGCTTTTTATTTATAATTAATTTAATGATTATATATTATATTTACCAATTATTGCTATATACATAAGTTAACCATGGCCTATTTTACGTAAATAGTGATACATACTATGTAACTAATAAAACTAGTTTCTTGTTGATATCATCGTTTGGTATCGAAGAAGGATCAATATTGTATTGTTATTATTACGATATACCTAGCGGGTGTGTACACGTTGGAATATACGAGTACACATTAAATCTCATAAATGAGCTGAATTTGGTATATTATTCACAAAAAGCCACCACAAAATAATAAAACAAACGAACAAAAATAAATCGTAATCAATAAATAAAATTACTGTAACAACATTTCAGCAAATCAAGCTGTGATATTAAATATCCTTCGCTTACCCAAAAAATCTATACACGCGATGATGATGATGATGATAATGTTGACAATAATCACACAATCAACAAAATAAAAATCAGTTTAATGACAAACAATTTGGGTGGTTATATTTTGTTATGATACTACTCTAATTATAAAGTTTTGATGTTGATGATGATGTTATAGTGATGGAAATTGTTTAATTATTTTTTCATCTTGATGTTAATTTACGTTTTAATTTAACTTGACTTAATCTCATAATACCACACATTGTTCGAGTATACATATATACATATTTATGCCTAAAAAATTCGGGGTTGTATTTCATTCAATACGATATGATTAAATGTTTTTAAAAATCGTGTACCACATTCACATGAATAAATAATTTTGTAATAAATATTTTCTAGTGCGAGATAATAAATAAACAATTTTTGGTATTAATGTTTACATATTGAGTAGTATAATGTACATAAGTAGGTTAATTTAAAACTGAATAGATTATCACCGTCATTATCATCATCATTATTATCATAAATTAATTGTTTGTTGGTAGTAATAGATACCATAATGTTTTACATATAATAATCGATTATAATTGAGCTTGTGATGCTGATATAGTCTGTTGATATTATTATTTATAAACAACAATTGTTTGTAGTGCAATATAATCTAAATGATCAGTTAATTGAATTGATTAGATATACAAAAATTTAAACGTGTGGTGTTATAGGCAAACCAGATATCTTTATTTAATTGTTGTTCCCCGAATTTAAACATTTAGGGTAGTATCGACAGATGAAGCTAAAATCACCACTGCGACAAAAGCCACCCTTTTATTATTTTTAGACCAGGTTAAAACGTCAAAATGAAGCCGTGATTTAATAATTAGCCGGGATTAAAGTCGTGGATCTCGATGGTTTTAACCGCGGTTACAACCGACGTTTGGCACCGAATTTTCCATTCCGAATTTCGATCATAATTTTTTAATCCATGCATATATAACACGACATTATCAATTGCAAATATTTAATTTATTTGCTGTTTCATTTGAAAAGCTATTTCGTTCACATCACAATAGTATGTAGTGTTATTATAATTAAAAATAAAGAAATTTATAGCATTTTAGCGCGAACTTTATGCTTATCAATATCTACTCGTATTTAAATTTTTTTTATTGGTATGTAACTCAACGTTACAAAAATTATTTATTTTTGCTTTAGCTTTTTTGCTATGTTGGCCAAACCAAACAATTGATGGAAAAGAGGTTGTACCAACATAAAAATGTAAATAATCTTGGCCAAAATTGCAGTGCACGTACACAATATCTAAGAGATACTAATCATATAATTACATTAGATAACATCAAAATTCTCAAAAAACGAAAAAAATTTAAAAAAAGAACAATTTTAGAAATGTTAAATATCAAACGTAGTACTAATTCGATTAATATCGTAAGTGATTGTGCTTATATTGGCAATACTTATAATTTATTTGTCTGATTATTGTTGTTTTTTATCTTATTTAATCAAGTTTAAATTTATTTGTACAACGTTTTTTCATAGAGTTCGTCTATGTAGTGCACTTCCAGGAATTGATTTTTAAAATTATTTTTTTGAAAGTGTCTGAGATAGCCGTTTTTCTATGTAAACCTCATTTTTTAGATTTTGCTATGTCCCAGTTGTACGATTGAGTGCTCCAACAGCGCTAATTGCGCTAATTTAGCGATCACTGTGATCGCTCAATTTTACATCACAATGAGCATCACTTTACACCATATTTCGTTTATAAAAGAACGAATATCAACCGAACATATGGTGTAGTAGGATTTGTAAATGATTAGTTTAAGAAATTGTTTGATAGATGGTGCTGTTTAGTTATACGTTAAGGTAGAATTATCCTATACTTAGGTTATCAACCCCCAGATGTCACTCGAATAAGTAATTTTGGGTTAAATTAAAATAATTCTTTTATTTGGTAAATAAACAAATTTGTTTTATTAATTCATTTAATAATAAAAAATATAAAATAATAAAATACATATAGACGCGTACATTCAATAAAAACATTAAAATTATTAATTTTATAACTGGGTCATTCCATTATAAAGGGTGATTTTTTTGTGGTTAGGATTTTCATGCATTAGTATTTGACAGATCACGCGGGATTTCAGACAAGGTGTCAAAGAGAAAGATGCTCAGTATGCTTTGACATTTCATAATGAATAGACTTACTAACGAGCAACGCTTGCAAATAATTGAATTATATTACAAAAATCAGTGTTCGGTTCGAAAAGTGTTTCGCGATTTACGTCCGATTTATGGTCTACATAATCGACCAAGTGAGCAAACAATTAATGCGATTGTGACCAAGTTTCGCACTCAGTTTACTTTATTGGACATTAAACCAACCACACGAATGCGTACAGTGCGTACAGAAGAGAATATTGCGTCTGTTTCTGAGAGTGTTGCTGAAGACCGTGAAATGTCGATTCGTCGCCGTTCGCAGCAATTGGGTTTGTGTTATTCGACGACATGGAAGATTTTACGCAAAGATCTTGGTGTAAAACCGTATAAAATACAGCTCCTGCAAGAACTGAAGCCGAACGATCTGCCACAACGTCGAATTTTCAGTGAATGGGCCCTAGAAAAGTTGGCAGAAAATCCGCTTTTTTATCGACAAATTTTGTTCAGCGATGAGGCTCATTTCTGGTTGAATGGCTACGTAAATAAGCAAAATTGCCGCATTTGGAGTGAAGAGCAACCAGAAGCCGTTCAAGAACTGCCCATGCATCCCGAAAAATGCACTGTTTGGTGTGGTTTGTACGCTGGTGGAATCATTGGACCGTATTTTTTCAAAGATGCTGTTGGACGCAACGTTACGGTGAATGGCGATCGCTATCGTTCGATGCTAACAAACTTTTTGTTGCCAAAAATGGAAGAACTGAACTTAGTTGACATGTGGTTTCAACAAGATGGCGCTACATGCCACACAGCTCGCGATTCTATGGCCATTTTGAGGGAAAACTTCGGAGAACAATTCATCTCAAGAAATGGCCCGGTAAGTTGGGCACCAAGATCATGCGATTTGACGACTTTAGACTATTTTTTGTGGGGCTACGTCAAGTCTAAAGTCTACAGAAATAAGCCAGCAACTATTCCAGTTTTGGAAGACAACATTTCCGAAGAAATTCGGGCTAATCCGGCCGAAATGCTCGAAAAAGTTGCCCAAAATTGGACTTTCCGAATGGACCACCTAAGACGCAGCCGCGGTCAACATTTAAATGAAATTATCTTCAAAAAGTAAATGTCATGGACCAATCTAACGTTTCAAATAAAGAACCGATGAGATTTTGCAAATTTTATGCGTTTTTTTTTAAAAAAAAGTTCTCAAGCTCTTAAAAAATCACCCGTTATATCAGGAAACCGCCCAAAATGACCTTCTTAAATTTCAATTTTTGTTCTTTTTTATTGTTGCTCTGATAAAAAAAGAAGACACGTATATTTTTTTTCTTATTTTGACGTTCGAAATTCCCGTTATTCGATATGTCAGTTTGAACAGCTTTCGCACTTTTAATATTATGTCTATATATAAAATGTTGTATTTTCCGTTTTGTAAAAGATATTGTTTTCGTTTTTACTACGTTAGAAAGGCGAATATTTATGGTTAAGAAATAAATAGTTAAAAATTCCAAATACCGTTATTTTCGAAGTTATGGCAAGATATATGTATGTGCGCACGGCTTTTTACCGCTAGAGGGCGCAGCTACCAAAATCTTAATCCTATTTATACAGGATTTCAAAGGTAGAGGTTCAGCCTTTTAAACAAGCTATAAATCATGTTTGCACTGCATCTAGTTTGCTTTACTGCATGACTTTAAAGTTGAAAAATTACAAAATTTTCAATTTTTTTTTCGTTTTGAATGTGAATCAAATTTAGGGAAAAGGGCGACATATATCCTACTCCTAGGAATAACTTTGATCACAATTAAGTAGAGCATCAAATGAGTCTAAAAGCAAAACTTTATGTTACATAATTTGAGCATCAGAGGATTTTAAAAAATAAAACGTTATTTTTTTGTTCAGTGTTATTATACATTACAAGTTTGTTTAAAGTTAAAAGAAAAGAGAATTTCTCGGTCCTGCACTAATTTTATGATTTTAAAACACAATAATACAATACTTGAAATGAGTCAACAAGCACACATTAAGAAACACATTTAAATATGACAGAAAGAATTTTTCCATTTTATTTACAACTATTGAATTGGAAAACATTTTAGTATTAATAAAGTTTAAATCGGCATTTGGCGTTACCTGAAAAATGTGTCTATTATTTTTAACTGTGCTAATATTACGAAATCTCTTATTTAGTAACTTTTTAGTTGATGTGTATTCTAATTTAGATACGAGTACATAGTCGAAGTGCACGGACTTGATGTTACTTCTAAATTTACACCTTAAAAAATTCTTCTGGGTTATTGAAAAGACTGTCGTCACCAGTTCTCAATTATGCCAATCTAGCGGTTATCTTAATGGTGCCTCCTCCAGTCATCGCCAAAATCCGCCTTGTGATAGTTGATGTTTACAAAAAATTTCTTATTTTTGAATTAGGATACAGCTCCATCAGAAAAATAATATAATTTCGTCGGATTTGGATATTCTACCCCATTTGCTCGTACAAATTTTATAAATTTCGTTTGAAAAGTGTACACTGCTACAGTATCATGCGTATCTTCTTCTGAAATTACTGCGTATGCTTATTGACCCTGTTGCTGATTCATAGTAGGCTACGATCGAAAATAATGTTGCTTGCGGTGTAAAATAATGTGCTGCTTGTACTTCATTCTGAGTGACAAATTTAAAATTTTCCGAAAAATCCAAAATCACTACATATTCTCCTTCTTGTAAATTACTTTTTACTGACTTTAGATATCTTGACTGTTCTTTGGTTAAGTAGTCATGTTTGCGAAGTGCTGCTAATTCTATTTTGAAGATTCTGATAAAATATCGGCAATTTCGTCAACTGAAGACGTGATATTTATCAGTTTGTATATATTTTGAACGGAAATCCAATTATTGTATGTCACTTCATCTATTACTCCAGATTTTGCAGCACCTTTCAGTTGTTCTATTAATTTATACACCAGACTGTTCCATTCTCCACATTTACTTGTAAACAAAGATAAAAGTAACGTCCATTTAGAACAATTTTAAATATTATCGAATTGCATAATATAACTAATAATCTTACCTTCACAACAATCCCACGTCAAATTTTCACAGGATATGTTCTTTAATAACTTTTTTTCATCATTCATAATGGCAGGATCGCAATTTAAAATGTTTGATATAACCGGACATAATAAATTGTTATTCTGATGAATTATGCACAAACATTATGTGTTCCTGGTTTTCCAGCTAATATGCATTCTTTTGGGCGAAGCTCGGCAAATTTAGAAAATCCAATATTTTGATTTGGATTTTGTTCCAAAAAATGTTGGTATTCCTCGGATAAGTTGCATAAAACTAGCATTTTCTGTTTTTTAATGCGACGTCCATCAAGATCAGGAACACTAACAAAGTCGTGGGTTCCAGGAAGCTGACGACTGATGTGCATACATCGGTAGAATTCCTCTATTAATGTAATTGTTTTAGTATTAATGTAATTGTATTAGTGTAATAGGTCCTGAGAAGCTACCATGTCCATGGTCTTTGATGAGATTTTTCGACATTTCTGCTATATATTTCGAAGTATTAAATGTATCCATAATTTTAACCACTAACCAATTCTCGGGTAACAAAGTTAGGAGGAACATTCGATTTGCGTATGATGTCCCTTGCTGGTTGTATGCTCTCCAAATCTCATTTAAAATATTGGATTTTCAGGTTTAAAACTTAAAACACATTAAAATTACATTTAAGTTACTAATTTGTTTTACTAAAAGAGAAAATTAAATGCAAATTTTAAATTTTAAATCCTCTGGTGCTCAAATTATGTAACATAAAGTTTTGCTTTTAGACTCATTTGATGCTCTACTTAATTGTGATCAAAGTTATTCCTAGGAGTAGGATATATGTCGCCCTTTTCCCTAAATTTGATTCACATTCAAAACGAAAAAAAAATGAAAATTTTGTAATTTTTCAACTTTAAAGTCATGCAGTAAAGCAAACTAGATGCAGTGCAAACATGATTTATAGCTTGTTTAAAAGGCTGAACCTCTACCTTTGAAATCCTGTATAAATAGGATTAAGCTTTTGGTAGCTGCGCCCTCTAGCGGTAAAAAGCCGTGCGCACCTACATATATCTTGCCATAACTTCGAAAATAACGGAACTTTGAAATTTTTATTTATTTATTTGTTAACCATAAATATTCGCCTTTCTAACGTAGTAAAAACGAAAACAATATCTTTTACAGAACGGAAAATACAACATTTATGTGTTGTATTAGACACAATATTAAAAGTGCGAAAGATGTTAAACTGACTTTTAAAAATTGCGAAAAGTTCCCTGAAATATAATGGAATGACCCTACTACATATATGATTTTTCACGCAATTTTTTGTTGTGTTGTTTGTTATGGGCTTGTCAGAATTCTAATTTAAGTTTTAACTGAAAGCTCTCCAAACTATCAAGTGACGATTTCCAAGCTTCTAAAAAAATGTTAAAGATAATGTTTATGAATTGTTAAATTTATATAAAATAAGCAAATCTTACCAAACATAATTGCCATGAGCTTTTTAAATTTAATAAACGGAATTATTCCTTGGGTTTCTCCGAAATTTATTTGCTATGCCCAATAAATCGGCCATAGTTTTCTGAAACGCCAAGCTTGGCCCTTTTCCCAGATTCACCAGTGATGTGAGATAATTTACCTGAAATTCTAATTACAAACAATTAATCAGTACATAAAATATAATAAATCATAATAATAATTCATATTTACCAATTGTTCGCGGAATTCAGTGTTACAACACCTTGCTTCCAGCTCTTCCAATTTTTTTAATGTTGCTAGAGGAAATAATTTTTGGAGCTCCATGTTGATATTTGCAGGGTTTACATTATTATGTTGAGCAATCTTCCTCGACAAATCTTTAACCAAGTATGTCAATTTGTCTAATTTAGCATGTATTTTTTTATTTCCGTATTGCAGCAGTCAGGAGTTGGTTCACTAGTTTTCTTTATAATTTGGTTGCAGGTTGGTTCTATTGATTCCAACGATGAATGTGTATGTAATGATAATATGTGTAATAAAACACAGCATGACATAGCGTTGTTGTTGTTATTTCATACACCAGAAATAAATAATAATAATAATTAATAGCAAAACAAAATATTATGCAATCTGCGAGAAAAAGAGATAACTATACAAAATTATTTCACTGTGTTATATAGATAAAGGAAAAAACAAACAGTAGGTAAATGAGAAAACAAAAATGTAAGCAAATTAACTAAGTAGCTGCGTTATAAAAAATTGAAACCAGCGCAAACATTTTATTTTATTTTTTAAAAAGCAAAATAATAAAACTCATTATATTAAAAAATTATGCATTAAGCTTAATTCCTTTAATATCTGAACATAGGTATTATGTTTAATGAATATTCTATAATATTTAAATTGAGAAAATGTTCATGTATTGTTTACACACACACTGTTTCACCATTATTTGATTTAATTTTTACACTAAACACATTTTTATTAATTAAGTATAGATACTTACATAATTTGTTTTTAATATTTAATATATTAATTATTTAATTAATAGTTAACAAAATAACAATTTTAACGAGATAACAAGTTTTTTGTTTGTAATATTGCTGTGCTAGTTGGTAATTTTGCTGAAATTTTTTAATAATCTAGTGGTGCACTGCACTTCTCTTGGACATACTCACATCAAAATCAAAAATAGAATGCAGTAAATGATTGAAAAACAAAAAAAATGAAATACCAAACAATAAATCGGTCATTAGTTTCGCTAGTTGACAACAGATGTGTATAAATTTATATTCATATATGAATATATAGAATAAATTCTCACACACATTTAAAAGCCGAACAATTTATTTTATAATTTTATACATCCGTCTCATGTTTTTATATGCCTTTTCATACAAAAATCTTCGGCTGCTCAGTCAAAGTACAACTGGGCGTATATCGGTTTTTTGTTTTTATAAAAATATTTTTTTTTCGGTTTATATTGCTTTTGAATAGAACACCGAAAGAGTGTCGAAAGCTAAAGCAAAAATAATTATTTTGTAACGTTGAGTTAAATACCAATAAAAAAAATATTTTAAAAAATAACTCAAGAATAGTATTAATTTAATATCCTCTTGGTTGAAATATGGGGACAATACAAAATATAGAAAGCCACAACGAATGATTTTTTAATTACATAAGAGTCGAGTATAACAATATTATCGTCCGTAAAATGAAAAATTTCATGAATGATAAATTTAAACTCGCCAAGTTTATAAATAAACATGGTAGTGCCGTTTCTAACAATTAACAAAAATTAATATGTATTAGTAAGTACACTGTTAAAGTATTTCTTATAAGAATATTGAGTGAAATAAAAATAAAACTCATGAGAAAAAAAAATTGGTTTCCTTATGATAATTAAATGAAACACAAATAAGATTAAATTAATCCATTTAGAAGAAACTAAAAAATAAAAAACTTAATATCTGTACACGAAAAATAAAATGTACGAGTACATAATTCGATGTAAATAAACAGAATTTTTCGATAATAAATTAGGACCTATGATCAACAAACCATAAAGTAAAACTACCAGTAGTTTGCATTTAAAAGCCAAAGTGCCACTATTATCGTATAATTTCTATAGACTTAACCTTGCAAATCAAATAGATTTGATTTCCAAACGGATTGGTCGCGATTGATTTTTCTGAGTAAAACTCGTTCATGTAATTCGTTGAGTGGCACACGTTGAATGACCAATAACAGATCATCATAGAGTTTGTACCAAAATTTCATTATATATTGATGACACCTATGGACTTAACCTTACTTTACTGCGCTCAAATATCCACAGCCAGAAAACCGCGTTATTGGTCATTCAACGTGTGCCACTCAACGAATTCCATGAACCAGTTTTACTCATAAAAATCTATCGCGACCAGTCCGTTTGGAAATCAAATCTATTTTATTTGCAAGGTTAAGCCTTTACAAATCATCCAGTAATAGTGGCATTTTACTCATTTGCACTCAGACTCCACGGGCGCACTGAATAAGTTCTACTCAAAACTCTTCGGGCATCAATCCGTTTTAGAATGCCACTGATATCATTTGAAAGGTTAAGTCCATAGGTGTCATCAGTATATAATGAAATTTTGGTACAAACTCTACGATGACGTGTTATTGGCCATTCAACGTTTGCCACTCAACGAATTCCATGAACCAGTTTTACTCAAAAAAAATCTATCGCAACCAATCCGTTTGGAAATCAAACCTATTTTATTTGCAAGGTTAAGCCTTTACAAATCATCCAGTAATAGTGGCATTTTGGTACAAACTCTGCGATGTCTTGTTATTGAACGTCAAACCTATTCCACTCAGACTCCATGAATGCACTAGAAATTCTACTCAAAAATCGACCGATGTCAATCCGTTTTGGAATGTCACTGATATCATTTGAAAGGTCAAGTTCATAGGTGTCATCAATATATAATGAAATTTTGGCACAAACTCTACGATGTCCTGTTATTGGCCATTCAACGTGTGCCACTCAACGAATTCCATGAACAAGTTTTACTCATAAAAATCAATCGCGACCGATCCGTTTGAAAATCAAACCTATTTGATTTGCAAGGTTAAGCCTTTACAAATCATCCAGTAATAGTGGCATTTTGGTACAAACTCTGCGATGTCTTGTTATTGAACGTCAAACCTATTCCACTCAGACTCCATGAATGCACTAGAAATTCTACTCAAAATCGACCGATGTCAATCCGTTTTGGAATGTCACTGGTATCATTTGAAAGGTTAAGTCCATAGGTGTCATTAGTATATAATGAAATTTTGGTACAAACTCTACGATGACCTGTTATTGGTCATTCAACGTCTGCCACTCAACGAATTCTATGAACCAGTTTTACTCAAAAGAATCTATCGCGACCAATCCGTTTGGAAATCAAACCTATTTTATTTGCAAGGTTAAGCCTCTATAAATCATCCAGTAATAGTGGCATTTTGGTACAAACTCTGCGATGTCTTGTTATTGAACGTCAAACCTATTCCACTCAGGCTCGTTGAATGCACTGAAGAAATTCTACTCAAACATCGTTCGATGTCAATCCGTCTTGGAATGTCACTGATATCATTTGAAAGGTTAAGTCCATAGGTGTCATCAATATATAATGAAATTTTGGTACAAACTCTACGATGTCCTGTTATTGGCCATTCAACGTGTGCCACTCAACGAATTCCACGAACGAGTTTTACTCAGAAAAATCAATCGCAAACGATCCGTTTGGAAATCAAACCTATTTTGTGGCATTTTGGTACAAACTCTGCGATGTCTTCTTATTGGACGTTAAATCTATTCCACTCAGGTTTCATGAGTGCACTGAATAAATTCTACTCAAAAATATTGGCACCAATCGGTTGGTATAAACTTTATTATGTTTAGTTATTGGAATTTTATAGTGTGCCACTTATTTTTTTAATAATCGAGTTTTACTTAAACAAAATTCTGGCGATGAAAAATTTAATTGTTTTGATCCAAGTTATTATTTATATCTCCATGAAATGGTTTTAAAAAAGTTGAATTGAATAACAAACGCTCATCATATAAATCGGAATCCAATATGAGTTATATATTAAAGAGCGAGTGAGCTGAATATCATTAGAAAGAGACGAAATGAATTTTTAATATAGTTCTTATTTGAAAAAAGATAGCGAGTGTTTCATCTCTTTCTAATATCATAGAGCTGTCTCTTCCAACAATGTATTTAACAGTGTAGAAACTAACACATGCAATGTTGTAGTATATTCTTGTTGGATTCGCATACATATTGTTGTTATTTTTTTGTTAAAAACTTCACACTCATAAATAAACAACATTTTTTAATAAAATGTCGAAAAGAAAAAGGTTACCCGAAGACAGGAATTCTAAAAAACACGTTCACTATTAACAATGAAGTTTTTACAAGTTTACAAAATAATTTTATACTTGGAGTGATTAATGAAGAAATCTGTGAGAATATTAAACTCATTAAGGCAACCAAAACAATTTGAATGCTGCACAACAATACTTAGGAAATGTACTACCCAGCAATTGTTATGAAGAACTTTTACACAGGGCAGAGACAACATATAATTTCCATTTTAATAAAATAAAGGTAAGACAAAAAACCAAATTAGACAATATTTTGTTAAGTAAGTTTAGTGTAACTTCAAGTAATCTAATTAGTAGTAATCTAATTATTACGAATGAAAGACGGTTAGTTAACGCGTCTAATATTGATCTTCCAAATAACGTTAAATTTATATTAAGGTTAGGCAGTAAGTTTCGTCCACCTACGGTTGGTAAATTTGTACCATTTTATGAAATTATCTCGGATGTTGAAAGCGCAATTTCTAATTTAGATGAAAATAACAAAATTGATATTCGAAATCGTTTTATAAATATTTTAACAAATTTCAAAAGTAATCAAAATTCAC